>JAKXYG010000463.1:0-48149 GCA_025895645.1 Cardicola forsteri
CCCCCCCCCAATCATTAGTAATCCAAATCTACCAATTAGTAGAAAAAAGTCACAAAAAACTTGCAATCATTTTCAAATTGAAAGACCTATATATATATACTTGCACCCATCCATCGAGGCGGAAGCGCAGTTATACAGCTGTGTACTCGGTCCCTGTTGTGTTAATCTAGGTGCTTAGATGCATCTATGCAATGTAAAGGTAACAGTCATGATTATCACCATGATTTGAATTTAAGACTCACATTCTCAGAATCATTAACATTCCTATAATTCATCATTTACGAAATACCAAAATGTGATCGACGTATAGAAACAGTTTGATTCCTTATACATTTTAAATAATCAAATAAATTCAATACAAACCTTCCAAATGGATCGGGTTGGTAATGTCATGATGGATAAAATCAAAATTTCTATGACCAATCCAATGTTCAATATTGTACCGTCTGCTAGTCATAAAATTGTCCAAAACGATAACTTCGTGTCCATCTTTCATCAGTCTGTCCACCAAATGCGAACCGACAAAACCAGCGCCTCCGGAAACCTGATTTGTATCGTCAAAAATTCCGTTAATTCGTTTCATCTTTCTTAATGAGATGATCACCTCTTCATTATTTATGTTTGTACGGAATATAAAACATCATTATAATCGTGGATAAACACCCCCCCGCCGGTTATTATCACCCAAGGTAGTCCAAAAAATCAAAAAACGTCTACAAAAACGTCAATTTTTGTAGTGTGTACTTAAAAAAACGACACTTGAGGTGTGCTGAAGTTAAATGTTAATTACATCCCGAGTTAAACCCCTTTAATGATCTCTGTTGGCTGCATAGGATAAACAAACGGACGCCCATTCAAATAATTCATTTGGACGAGAGGGCTTAGCATGAATAAAAGAACTGAGTTCGCATTCTACAATGTCCGTCCAAATTTTCGGTTGGTCGCCTGGCCTTCTTTTCCATCCGGGTAATGGGTGAGCTTCTATAGCTATTCTGGTTTGATAAGTAGGCGATCTACATCAAACATGGCCAATAAATTTACAAATATCTGGAAATGGTCGAAATATTTTACTAGTTATTAAACGAGTGTGTTCAATAGTAGATAACGAGCGAAACCATATGTACCTTAAACAACTTTGCTGAAAATGAACAAGCTTTTGTGTATCCACTTAAGTAAGGGTCCAAGTTTCGCATGCATAAAGTAGAATAAAACGCACTAAACCCTTATATATTCTAATCTTGGTTTTAATAGAAATATTACTTTTGTTCCATAAAGCAATCGATTTTGATGGCTTGATCAGCATAATAAACTTAGAAGAATAACAATCAATTTCGATGATTTGATAGGCGTAACAAACGTATAGAAAAACAACTAAGTTTCTTGGCTGGTAAACGGTATCCTTGTAAAAACGCCACTATTCGCAAAAATTGATGAGGCCGCCTGATGTTCGGTCAGGGTTATCTCTCTTAACCCAAGGGCTACATATGCTATACATCTACATTAATACATTTTTAGGCACCCTGAGTGTACGCTTACATCCACCAACCAAGGCAGAAACCAAGTTACACCGCTGTGTACTCAATCCCTGCTGTTTTTATTCTAAATGCCAAAAACCTTCGTTATTCTCCAACAATTATTACGTTTATAAAACCATTAAATGCCCTTATTTAAAAAGATAATCCACGTCATTAAACCCAATAAAATAATTAAATACATAGCCAAATTATATATAACAATTCATTCTTTAACTATTTCAAAAAAAGGTATCAACATAAGTATTTTACTTGCTTAATCACTTTTAACAAAAATGATAAAAATGCAACACGTTTGCATTTAAATTAAAACTATTAAATTTAATAAAACTTTAGATAAATAATCACTCAATTAAAAGTATCAAAAAATGCTTAAAATTTACCAAAATTCGCTTTTTCATTGACCATTGAAGGTGCTTAACTGGCAAAAAATCATTTATGCATCTAAAGTAAATTATAATGTGATATTTTACTTTCTAAAATTTCCTGAAGTTGATTGAATGTAATTGTTAGTGTGTTGACAATCAAATGATCCATTTGTAAAAATAGAATAACAACAAAATAATAAAAAATACAACACACAAATCTAAACATATATACAAAAATTTGAACAAACTCACATTGAAATCAAACATTACACAGTTCTAACAATAAAAAAAATTAATTATTTAATATTAAATTAAAAAATTAAAAAACACAAATAAAAAATATATATAATACAAATAAACATAAAATAACTTGTATTAGAATGCACTCACTTTATTATTCTATTTAAAAGTAATAAATAGTTTGCAACCAGACGGGTGCCTCAAATTGTAAATAAAAAGTGCAACTTTTAAAACAGACAAACAAACAAACAAAAAACAAAATCTTATTTTATTTTAAACATTTACAAATAAATAAAACATATTAATTTAAAATTTAAAACAATTTGTTTTAATAATAGTAATATTTTATTAAATAAAGTTATCCTCCTAAAATTTTCTTATATAGTTGTAAATTCCAAATAAAAACATCAAACGTTTACGTTTTAAATATATTTTAGTTTAAAAATGTTTTAAATTTTATAGGTTTAAGTTATTCAATGTATTCACTACTTAAAAATCTGTTATTATAGCTTTATTTATACTTGAAATATAATTATGCATTTTTTGTATTGTTTGAATTTTTGTCTCCGTCGCATTTTGTAATTAATTTGTTTTTATGTTTTTAACGTTATTTTTGTACTTTTAAAACATATTTATCTGTATGACGTTTCAGATAATTTATGAACTTCCACTTTCCATAATTGAAAATCTCTATCAGTATAAAAAACGTTAAATAAACAACCATTAGTGTTAAACATTAGTATTTTAAAATTTACTCATTAATTATAAAAAATTATTTTGATTCTATATTTCCATGTAATGCATCATAAGTAATAAAAACCTTAGGAAACAATGTCTTAAGATTTACAAACCCAGAGCTCTCACTCGCTTTAGACAAAATCATTTTTCACATAGATTCATCACAGAATGAAACAAGCTTCCTAGTCATGTAGTCAATTCTAAGTCGTTAGGGTCATTAAAGATTAATTATAATAATTATTTGTTTGCTTCTTTCATTTAAATTCTTTATTTATCTACTTGTATTATTCAACTTATTTATTCACTTTTCTCCTATATTGTTACTACTTTTATATCTTATGTTATTTATTCCTGTTTGTCCCAGTTTCTTCCGCCCTCAACTATGTAAGGAGATAATTGGGCTTGTTTTAGTAAATAAATGCAAGCATACATTAAAATATATTTAAAAGGTTTATAAAAGTATATATACGTTATATATAGCTGTTGGGTTAATTAAGATAATTTCGACAACAAATCATTTTATGACAAAGGTTTTTAAAGTTTATATTACTGAGCTAACCTAGCTTCATCTTTAACAGCGGAGTAGGGCAAGCGACGTCACTTGTAGAATGTTGCGTGTATTTGCACTAGAAGACTTTCCCTAAATCTGCGTTAGTATCGGCTATCAGGAAGTAACAAATAATAACACGAGGTACAAAAGAACAGTTTATAAATAAATTATAGAATTAAAATATACGGAAAACAACTGGAAATCAAAATAGAGGTAAAAAAGTTTGAACTGGAACGGATGTATAAATAGCGTGGGAGCGGTTGTTTAAATAACCGTTTTTACCAATAAAAGTCACTGGTACATTCAAACAAAATTGTCAATATTGTTAAAATTAAATGTTATTTTTATAACAAAATAATAATGCATATTGTTTTTGTTCCAAATTTTCTTTGCAAATTGTCAATACTACAGATTCTTAAATATGTTTTTATTTTTGTTTGTAATTGTTTATAAATTGACACAATAAATTGTATTACAATATTATAATTCTTTTTGTTCTTTCCTATTTATTAAATTATGTAAAATTTAAGTTGTAAAATAAGTTCTACTTTGATAACAAATTTGTTAAAAATATTTTATACATTTCAGTTTTTGTAAATAAAAGTAAATTAATAAATTAAATTTTTGATTTGTTCACTTGGCATTGAATTTTGCTAAAACGTTTTTAAGCAAAAAAATTTAATAATTTATTTCTTATGTTAATTAAAAAACGTTTGTACATAAATTAAAAACTAACAAACTTTTATAAACAATAATTAAATTATTTAAACTTTTTTAATAATTCTATACTAAAGTATAACACGTCATAATTTAGGAATTTATATTTAATATGTATCATTATTAATTCAATGCTTGCCGCTTTTAAGTTTGATTGTAAAGAAAAATGGTTTTAACCGAAAATTAACAAATTATTTTTTTAAACGAGAAATATTGCAACAGAAGCAACAAGTGTACGCCATTAAGGCAAATTACGACAAAGTAGTAATAGCACATTATACAATAAAAAAAAATAAAAAAAGCTGCATTTTCGATAAGTAAATATTTTTAAATTAAATTTTTATTTGTTTAAAAACATTACAAATTTAAATAAAAATAAAAATAAAACTTTTTTAATTTTAAACCACATGGCTATGCTAATAGCATAAATAACAATAGTAATGGTTTGTAACACTAAGCAGATACTGTAAAATAAGTGTTAACAATATATTTTTGTTAACAAAAATATACACAAAACAATGTTAATTAAAAAAACACAAGAAACGCGAGTAACTACTACATCTGTATTTATTCATTTATTTAAATTGTAATACTTAACAAAAGTACATTTAGCATATACAAAGATACATAACATAAAATTAGTGTCATAAAACAAAACAAAGACAAAACAATAAAAATAAAATTACACAGTTAAACATTAGACAAATTAATTAATATAATTGTTAAGTGATATAAGTTTATTATCAATGCATTTGTGATTATCGATAAAAAAGAATCAAAGTTAAAAATAATTAACAATATTATTTTATTTCATTACAAAAATTAGCATTAAATTTTTGGAATTAATATTCTTTGAATATTAACGTTTTTGTTTGAATGTGTTAACGGTTTATATCGGTGGAAACGGCTATTGTAAATAATGTAATGTTTACTTTCGTAACATTATTGAACAATGTCAAAAAGTTCAGAAATTATTGACACTTTATTTTATTGATTTTACCAAGGTTTTTAACAGTGTTTATGGAGAATCTTTGTGAAAAATTAACAAACTTTACAAAATACCGTTAAAGTATGTGCATGTTTTACGTTGTTTTTAAACAAAAAGTAGTTACTCTGTTATATTTGAAGTTGTCGCATGACTACATCAAAATGTATTTTATCACTGTTCTCATTTTTTTCTGCTAACCAACCCAGTTTATAAAAAAATTAACACAGGTCATTAAATGGAATAATGATCAATTAGCATATTTTAATTTTTTTAACTTGTTATATTAGAATTGTTAGATTCACTTGAATACCAGGAGAACTGTACAGCTGTTTCATCCTTATTTGGAATCATCAGCAGTGCATACATTCCAAGTTTTACACACACACTTGAACTTGAACCCACACCCTATTTGGTGTCAACTCAGCGCCTTAAACCACTGAGATACAAGTGGATGACCTTGGACCTGTAAATTTATTATTTGGATTTTCCAAAAATGATTCAAAATATGACAACATATCTCTGTGACATTAGTTCTTGAACTGGACTATAGATTAATTGGTCAAAAATAAAAGTGTTGTCCACAAAACGAAATGATTGCATGCTTATAACATTATTGATTATTACCATAATTACAAAACCATGTTGCTTTGAAATAAGCATGGGGCAACAAGATAACAGTAACAGCCAAAAAACAACAACATATTTCTAACAAAATAAAATCCATACGCTTGTTTGATTCTCCATGAATCATTTATTTCAATCAAATTCTTCCAAACGGTTCTTAGTCAATTTTTTGCCATCATCAATCATCTATTGCAAACGCAGAATTTTATTTGTTTAATCAAAAATTCTGCACATCGAAAATTGACTTTTCTTTTGACATTTATTCAACTCTGTAATCTGGATAGTACAGTCACTGTATTACCTTTGTTTACCGAAAAGGCGTCCTTTTGTTTATTTCTGTAGCAGTATAATTTTTTTAAAAAGGCCAGGGTACCTAAACTTACGCTCTCAAACCCTTAAAATTGATAGATTTGTAAATATAACAACATTTTTGTGAAATACAAACATACAAATGAATGCAATTGTAATCCCATTTGTTAATTATAAGTCATTATAAGGCACGATTGTTACATTATGCTATAGGATGTCCAAATTAGTTCAAATAAATGCGTGGGTGGAATGATTCCTACTTTGATAGGTTTGTTGGAAGTTCAATTTTGTTTGATTCTGAATTGGTTAATAAAAAATTAATTATTAATTATCATTACTACAGCTTTGTCGTGGTAGTCTAGGGTAGAGCGATTGATTCGAATTTAATCGGACACGGGTTTGAATCCTACCACTGGGAATAAATGCGAGCAGAAAAATGTTATAAGGGTAAAAGTTACAAGTGAATGTATAAAATGGCTCATGTTTTTTGCCACTAATGTTTTATAACCATGTTGACGATTACTTAATGCGATAACACTTAGAAATTATTAACAAACATATGTACCTTGGTTGGCATAGGTTTGAATCCCATTATTGGCACTAAAATGCGGGCCCACGTTCGGTTTCACTCAAATGTCCATTGCTGAAAAATGTTTCTTGTAAAACATTCAAAGTAGCAAACATAAAATAAATAAATAATATTGAGAGACACTTTAAGGACTTATAGCATTGAGTTTCTTTTATAATTCCAAATAAGTATATAAGAAGACGTAAACTGTAAGATGAATTCATTTCGTATATTCTCTTCAGTCACAAAGATATAAAACTTTAGTATATATATATATATATATACAAAAAAAGGGGTACAGATAACATTTACGTGGTTTTTATTATAATTTTTAATTTTTTTGATGTTTAAACTAAAGATTCTTTAAATAGTAAAAAACTGATCTTTGTTCAATTGCCTCCGGACCTCAATGTAATTGAAAACATTTTTAGTTATTGTAAACAAAAGGTAAATTGGATGGAAAATCAAGGCACGCTTAAAGAAATAATCGATTATGTTTTAAAAAATCAAATTCCACAAAATTATATTAATAATTTGGTTGATTCCTATCCAAAGCGGTTAAAAGAAGTTATAAAAAACCGTGGCTATCATTTGGATTATTAAATTTGGACAATTGGTGATGTCCATTATCTATACATATGTACATATTTCATAATGTAATTCATTTTTAAGCAAATAATGTATTAATATTTTTATTTTGTCAAAATGTGCAAATTTTGCGTTTTCAGTGTAAGTGAGAATTTGGTAATGCTATTTGTAAAAAATATGTTTATTGTTTTAAAGCATTGGGTTCCCTTTATAATTCCAAATAAAAATATAAGAAGATGTAAACTGTGAGATGAATTTATTTCGTATATTCTCGTCAGTCACAAACATATAACATTTTAGTATATATATACAAAAAATGGGTACAGATAACATTTAAATTAGTACAACTCAAACATTTACACACAATCATTACGACCAAGCTAAGTTTGATGTAGTGACGAACTGTTTTTGTGTACACAAAGCAGGTTTTAATGTGTGAATATAAACAGATTCGAGAATTTTCAGCATATTCGAAGCTGGATAAGTAATTAGCACTTTAAAACAATTTTTGAACTTGATCTGATGTTTGATTTGTAGTAGGTGACGTAATATGGAGGATGTGGATGAGTGTTCACTTCCGTTTGACCTATTATTGATCCAGTTAGGAATGTGTTCTTTAGCCGGATTAGCTAAGTAATGCATTGTCCGAATAAATTGTTTTTGTATCTTTTAAATATCAATTAATGAATTTTTGTGTTTTTATGCTAAGAATTCCTATTATTATTTTTCTGCCATTTTGTTTTTTCGCAAAGACGTCAGTTAATATTGCTGCTATAACTTTTTGTAAAATTTTAATATAACGCTACATACTTTGAAGGATTTATAAAGCGTTTTCCATAATCATGTTACAAAAACTCTATTTTATTATTTTGATTTTGTCATTATTCTATAATATTTATTTTTATTAGTTTCTGACTGTACTTTGGTTATGCTAGAGTGCAAATTTTTGTATTCGGAATGTACTTCTACTGACATATGTCAACTGATTGCAATAATAACAATAATAGCGCTCCAACCGCTCCAGCAAATTTATTGATTGTATAAAAATGAATTCTATTGGTAAATTTTACAAGAACCAATCAAATGGCACTTGAAACTGTTCTATATATTCAAGGTCATTGGCCTATAAGAATGGAATGCCAATATTGAAACAATTTGTCCATTGTCCGAAGATATGATCAATCTATGCCACGAGCACGTCTCATTGGAATATTATTGAGTTTTTTCGTTTTCTTCGCTACGTTGCTCACTATTGTCAAAGGTAAATTAATATTGATTTTCCTCTTTTAATTTCATTGTGGTTGTTAATGTAGTTGCTTCTACATTATTTTCCATATTTGTACGGCACATTAAACGGTCAACGCCATGGATTAATATGTGTAGCAAACTTAGGAGAATAACAAATTTAATGTGTTAATAGACGATATCCCAGTAACAGCGCCATTGTTTGTAATGATCAACAAGGCTGCCTGATTATTTTCTAGGCTTGTCTCCCAAATGGCTACATATGGTGTACATTTGCTCATGGGCGTATGCCAAAGCAGGAAGCCCAATTATACTGTTGTGCTGTTATTAGTCTAAGTGCGGTGGGCATGGGTTCAAATCTCACCACCAACCTACAAAATACAGGCCCACGATTGACTTCGCTAAATGTCCACTGCTAAAAGATGCCTTTCCCGTAAAAACATTCAAAGTAGTAACGATGACTAAATAAAATGCCTTACGTACAGATAACAACCACAAATATTGGCATCATTAAACATTGAAACTTGACAAACATCACACCATTTCGATCGTTGAATGTTCTACAACACAAAGGAATGCTCAGAAGAAGGACAACAGAAATACCTGTGGTCGTAGATGTTCTTCTTGTCTAACTGGTGTTTTTGTTTGACGCCAAGTGAACATTTTAAGGAAGTGAAACCCAAACCAGCCTCCATCTAGCACTTTACTTACGTTGCGTTTTATTCTATTTTTGACAATGTTTTGCAGATTGTTGGGCGTACATTTGGTTGCAAGTCTTGCGCGTTAGACATCTAGAAACTCATAATATTTTTACCACATATGATTGTTGTTCATTAATTCATTTTATTTAATCGGTTTGCACCACTTCAATGGTTTATCCATCTATTTATTATTTTTGTATATTAAATAATCAATTTCGATAGAGTAACAAGTGTAACAGAGGTAGAAGGATAAGGACCCCCGAGAACTATATATAGGATGCCTTTTGAGTACCCGCTTACACGGAAGCCCAGTTATACCGCTGTGCAAATGCTTAGGTTCACCTAATCAACGATGCGCTTTATAAAAGTGACAGTCAGGAATGTCATTACCATTAGAAATTATTATTATTATTATTATTATTAAGCTTTAATATTTCACTAGAGATACATTTAGCGTAAAATACATTTTTACTATCAATATAAAAAAAGATGAAAAAGTTTTTAAAAAGTAGTAGTACAAATAATGGGATCAAAATGAAATAGAATGTCATATGTTAATGAATATAAATATAGTCAATATAGAAAGCATGTGATTTTTAAAAAAATTCAAAATTACTATGAGTCATTATAAGACACACATGTTACATTATACTGTGAGATGTCCAAATTAATTCAAATAAATACGTGGGTGGAATGATTCCTACTTTGATAGGTTTGTTAGTAGTTCAATTTTGTTTGATTCTGGATTGGTTAATATTCAGGATAAGTAGGGCAGACATGAATTTTTGTATTGATTAGTTTTGGCTTTAATGTGCGGGTAAGTTCGTCTTGTTTTTCCAGAAGCTTTAGAAATGTTTAAAGCTGCTATTACTTTCAATCCTTGAAAGGTCATTTAAATTTTCAGGATGATTAGCATTTCAACGTTTTAGCAAGTGAACATTTGGTACAGCTGAACGACAGTGGTATCCGAATTTATGCCTATTATTCTATTACATATTCCTGTAGATAAAAAAATTGCTGTCAAAATCAATACACTATACTTTATTCGCTTTTGTGAAGCCATTTAATTATATGAAGCACATCTAAATTGTACCAAAATATTTATCAAACATTATCTCAACAGTTGAAGTAAAATATTTTGTGCCAATATCATTATAAAATGCTAATTTATGTCAAGAACACGAATATTGACATTTTTAAATAATTGAAAAAACAGGCAAATTAGTTGCTTAAAAATCATTTATATTATCAATTTTGTACACATAAATAATAAAAGCTATGTACTTTTAATATTTTAAGTAATATTCATTGATTTTTAGGATTTCCTGAAAGTGTTTAATGGTAGGGTTTCCTACGTATTTTAACCAAATGTTGTGGAATTTGATTTTGCATTACATTATTAATTTTCTTAATTTAACATTTTGGTTTTAAAATGATCTTTAAAAACTTTCAATTATATTAAGGGTTGTATTGTTTAGAGGCAATTGTATAAATGCTACTTTTACTTTAATCAAGGATTTTGCACTTTATGTGACTAAAAATGCATAAATTTCAAAAACACAATAAAAATTATGTTGTATTTAAAAAAACAAACAAACTAGAACATTGCTTTTATCAATTATTCACTGTTGTTCACACACAGTAGTCTTTTTTATGTTAAAACAACCGTTTATCGTATTAAACTGAAAACATATTTTTAACAAGCCAAGTTTTCAACAAGCTGATAGTAAAACTTACATTCAGTCTGATGCTTTAGCTTTCACGGCGTCTTTTGTTACAATCTTCAATCAAAGTAACAGCCGCCGCTAATGAAAACTTGTACATTATTTGGAAGTCATAAAGTGCCTGACAATTTTTAATTGATAAGCCTTTTTTGTACGTCAAAGAGGGACATTTATAGTTTCGTCCAATTACACTTAAAAAATGCTATAAAGTCTGCACGTTGTTTATTTAAAATGGATAAAAAACGAAATTCAGTTTAAGATGGCGCCAAACTAACTTCAATCTTATTGGTCGGTTTGAAACAATCAAGGAAAGTGCACACTTGTTTGTTTATAAAAGTTGTATTCTAACTGACAATAACCTAACTTCATAATGATCAACATATTGGATACAATTAAATAAATACCCCAAAAATGAAGAAATTTTTTGCCAATATATTTTAAAAATACTGCTAAAAAAGGCATACAACTTTTATCTTTATACAATGTTGGTGAATTTAGTTTTTTATTAAATAGGGCGTCAAAGATTGTAAACAAATGTTGGATCCTATATCTTATTTACTAGAAACCCTAAAGATTAACTTTTTTTGCCATATTTTTTAATATAAAACCCCAATCTGGATAAAAGAGGCGTTGAGTTAGATGGCGCTGAGTGAAAGTTGGAGTAGAACTCAATGTTTGGTATGCAGAATTGTTGCCAGTCACATAGAACAATCATAATGCTTCATAATGTTATTTAGAGCTAAAAGAACCGTGTGTATTTTTACGGCTGTTTAATGTCATATTTATGGCTCTACTTTTATTTCATTATTACTACTTTGAATGTGTCAGCAGTTGACATTTGAGCTAACTCAAACGCAGGCCCGTATTTAGTGCCGGTTCGAGTTGACCATCCCAACACTAGAAACCCTAAAAACCATGAAGTAGCGACATGTATAAAATGGCATTTTTTCTGTAGATTATAGTGTGTACCATCGATCGTTATCAAACATTAAGTCACATTTAGTTGTTGCACGAGGCAGCAAAACTGGTAATACGTTGAACTTGAGAGTGAGTAAGCGTGGGTTTGAATTCCATCGTCCCCACCTGAAAGCGGGCCCTTTGCTAAAAAATGAACTAAAATAGTACAACATTCACCTTCTTTGTTTTATATTATTTTTATTTGAATAATTTTACGGGTGATAAAATTTCAACACAGTTGAATGCTTCGGTCACACATGCCATTCCGGCACCCAGTGTGCGAGTTGCATTCAGAAAAACGTACCGCCATGACAAAAGCCCTAATGTTTCCATTTTCGGTTTTAATTAAACGTCATTGAAGATCTTTGTTAACAAAGTAAATATTCTACAATGACTTAATCCTTTATCAATCACAATTAATTTGTGAATTAGTTGGTTTTAATAAAACAATATTATTTACAAAATTTTTATTTCATAATAATAACAGTAACAATAATAATAATTGTAATAGTAATACTAAAATAACAATAATAGTAATAATAATAATAATAATAGTAATAATAATAATGGTAATAATAATAGTATCATTAATAATAGCAATAGTAGTAATAATAGTAATAATAATAATAATAATAATAATAATAATAATAATAATAATAATAATAATAATAATAATAATAATAATAATAATAATAATAATAATAATAATAATAATAATAATAATAATAATAATAATAATAATAATAATAATAATAATAATAATAACAATAACAATAATAATGATAATAATGGTATTAATAATAATAACAGAATAATAATAGCAATAATAAAATAGTAATGATAATATTAATAATAGTAATAATAATAATAGTAATATTAATAATAGTAATGATAGTGATAACAATGATAATAATAATATAAGAATAATAATAGCAATATTAATAGTAATAATGGTAATAATAACAACAACAACAATAATAATAATAATAATAGTAATAATTTAGTATATTTTAAACGCAATGCTATATAACAATGATTACCGATAATAGGAAATGTAATTTAAAAGTTGACACTTTCCGTATATTTGCAAATACAGGTAAAATTATATGTAACTTTATAATTATATTTTACTTTTATTTTCGTTATTTTATTTCAAAACGTTTTTTTTCTCAAAAAATTGTACGTGCAACTATATTTTTTTTATAAAAGTTGTTGATAATGAAACGTTTTATACACCAAAGATTGTATATATCTCCATTTATTGCCAACCTTGAGCCCTGATTTATCTTTCTTTTTCAACCAGGGCCCGTACTATTTGTATTTATACTTGGGTCTTGATTTTTCATTGTTGGTACTCCCTTTCTTAAAAATCTATTTCTATTTTTCATAAATGACTTGGTTCGTCATTTCCGTAACGATTGTAAACTTTTTTTTAACTCAATTTTTACGATTTTCTATATTTTTCGTTACAAATTTAAAATTTGTTTATTAAACAAAACGTGACTTTAAGGTATTGGCATAAAAATTAGTCAACAAACGTTACATATTCAGTAACTGGCACAAATAAATGTAGATTATAAACAACATTCTACTTTGGCTGAATCTAAACAGTTACATGTATAATTGTCTGGATTTAATTTATTCTATTTAAGTTATAGTTGTTTCGAAATGAACTGTAATCACAATCACGTGCCAAATGTAGTGTATTAAATCAATCAATTAAATTTATTTTATTTATGTTTATTACTTTGAACGTTTGCACGAGAAACATCTTTTAGCAGTGGACACTTTAGCGAAGCCAAACATGGGCCCACATTTTAGTGCCGGCGATGGGATTCGAACCCATGTCCACAGATGTCCGAATTCGAGCGTTGTACCGCTAGACCACCTCGACACGTTTAATGAATTATTACATCAAGAACTTTTATAATTATCTAACCAAGATGATTGTTGTTAATCTTTTCGATTTTACAGCCTTTTTTCTCATTAAAGAAAAGTCTTTGGTTTCGTTTCAAACCAATTTAAGACATTGTGACTATCAAATAGTTTTGGCGATTGTGTTTTTATTATTATTACAAGCCTTCCTCCTTTATCCAGACTTGAAACTGACTAAATCGGTTTATTTCTAATCCTTTCTAGGCAAAGTTATTGTTAGCAAATGAACATTTAGCGAAATCAAAACGGGAAAAGAGCAGTTTTGAGTTTCTCTCCCTCTCTCTCTACTCGTGAAACGCTTTCTTTTCCTACACAATGGAACTTCAATTAATGAAAGTTATTTGATGTGTGACTGAATGGTGTTTAACAAAAACATTTTTGTCAATATATGACTACTAACTGTCAAAAAAAGTAGTCAAAAATGAAAACACTAATTTTTTAAATAAATTTAATCATTTTTTTAACAAATTTAATTTATATTCAAAATTAGAAAATTAAAAAAAAATTTAATATTAGATTGAATTATTTGGGATATATGCAGTATGTGAACGGGGTTGTATAAAAATAACTGTAACATTACGGTTGTGGTCCGTGATTTCATATAAAATTGCTTAGTCCATTTTACTTTTACGATTTCTTAATGTTTTATGTAGCTAAAAACATGTTAAACTTATTCAAAAATATTACAAAATTGAGTACAGATATTCAACATCATAGAGTAAACTAATAATCGTTAGAAACAGCACTATGATTTATTCAAATAGACCGAATCAGCAAAAGTATTTTTAACCCGTTTCTTCATTTAGCTGACAATTGATTACGTTTTTCACTGACAATAACCATGCCATTTAGATTGTCAGTAAAATTTTCCGTGTCCATTTGCTTCATGCTTATTTTTAAAGCAAAAGGGTTTTGTATAATAATATAATATTAAAACTGCTAAACTGTAATGTTTGAATAGGGGTTTAATAAAATTTCGATGTGTTACAAAAGGTAATCAATTACACTGCCTTGATTTTTGCACCCATTCATTCATTAAATGCAATATTTTAAAGTTATCATTTATTTATGCATCTATTGAATTAACATATAAGTACTACCATGTAAAAACATATATTAATATTATTAAATTGTTCCAAATTCTAAACATTTACAAGTTCGCATATGTTTATCCATTATTCTTTCTATAATATACTATACTTTTTATACTTTCTATACTATACTGACATTTTACTAATATATTGTACGTAGCATTAAGAGTATTATTTTACTATCATTGTGTTGCTAATATGTGTACAATTTCAAATAGTAAAAAACAGCCATTAACACTAATTTCAATTTGCGTTTAATAAACATTAAGTATAATTTTTATTCAGTGTTTTTAAAAAACCAATATTACTTATGTTATTTCCATTATTAACAAAAATACATTTCGGTTATTATAGTAATTGCATTAATAAAGATTTTGCTTCTCATGTGCTATTCTTTTTATCCTACAGTTTATTCTTCTTTTTATGAAAGGTTTCAATAAATGTGGTTCCACTTTCGGCATTGCTAAAATGTCCACTGCTGAAAAATGCGTTTCCTTTAAAAACTTTAGAGTACTTTATATATACTACTTATATATAATTAAATAGTGTAACCAACCGTCTCGACTATTTTTGCAGGTTTATCCAAAATAATGTGTTCGACACCCCACTCGTACTGCACCGTTTTCCGTCCGTGTTGCGGTCGTGACTGGGTCTGCAACCGCCAAACGTTCTTCCGGGGCAACTGCGTCAGATGTGTCGTCAACGAGGGCTTGTGCACACACGCCAGCGACTGCTGTCAAGGCACGTGTCTAAATAGCGTGTGTTCCGACATGTAAATGCAATTACATTGACGTCAATGAACAATGTTTACTGTTTCTAAAATAAAATTGAAGACGTGTTTATTTTTGTACAAATAGGTATTGTGTTGTTTCAATTTATTTGATGCATGAGACTCAAACAAATCTTTCCTTGTTTGTCTACTCTACGGTTCTGTACCGACAGATAAGGACTGCAGCCTCTAAGAAAATAATTGCAGTAAACGTACGTTTCTATCTGCAATTGTTCTAGAAAGCACATAATTTTTTTAAAAAAACGAATCAATTTTGTGATAAAAAATACAAATGAGTTCATTTCTGATTTATTCAGTCCCAAGTTTGAATGAAGCAGGCGGGTTCGAGCTCAACGTTAGCAACCTGGTTTCTGTGATCAATCTATTTTGCTACTGAAACATTTATCAGACGCCATTCTAGCAAACATCGGCGCACATTTTAGTAGAGGACAGTTGGAACAAATTTGTTGAAAAATAGAAAGATCCAATTTAGATATGCTGGCCATAAACGAAATGCGATGGATCAGTTAAGAACATTGTACGAATAGATATACATCAATATTGTATTTTAGACATGAACACCATTATGTTTATGGAGTCGGTATTATGTTGAGCCAAGATGAATGGATGGAAGCCCGTGAGCGACTGTATCATTTCGGTCAGATTTAGAAAAGTAACAGTTGTGCAAGTCTATGTCCCTACTGAGGCTACTGGAAAAAACCAAGAAAATGTTTTTTATGGAGCAATTACAAAATCTGTTAGGTGATGCTTATAGAAGATACAATAAAATATTGATCGGACAATTCTAATGCAAAATTAAACAAAGATGCAACTTCATACTTCTCCAATGTTGACTACGTGACTATATGATATATAAATGACAATGGTTATGGATTACCTTTGACGCAAATGGTGTTACTGATGATGAATGTTGGCAACATGTTCACTCACAAAAACAGAAACAAGTCAGCGTTAATTACTCTAGATGGAAACACAGCAAGCAATATCGACTTATTATTTGTATTAACACAAATAACGTTTTTTTAGTATGTACGTGCATATCGCGATGGTTATAATCATAATGCTGTTACGAGAAAATTAAAGATATTAAAACTACGTGTTAAGCTCACGTATGAAAAATGTGGGAAACTAAATATTTCAACAATTTTTACGATTGGTTGAGAACAGATTTCAACACAGTTTAGTGGAATCTTAATTGAGCTTCCAAAAATGAGTAAAGTATTTTAAAGTACATAACCAGCCTACGCGGAATACTTCTATTCATTTTGATAACAATGAAGTGAATATTATGCGATTTAAAACTGGAAATATTAATGAGCATTTCTGTAACTGGAAGTTATCAATGCAACTCAAACGTTGATAGACGATCAAGTTGTTAGACTTGATTATTAACTGCAGATTCTTAAATCTATGGAGGTGAAAGATGGACAGCATAAACTTCTCATTTATTTAATGTTATAGCGTATTGAACAATTCCAAAGGATTGGCTAACAAGTATAATTGCAATTTCCGCCTAGTG
This sequence comes from Cardicola forsteri, assembly GCA_025895645.1. Classification (NCBI taxonomy): domain Eukaryota; kingdom Metazoa; phylum Platyhelminthes; class Trematoda; order Strigeidida; family Aporocotylidae; genus Cardicola; species Cardicola forsteri. Next base: position 17,185 of record JAKXYG010000463.1, read on the forward strand.
AATAGGGCTTTAACAATGTAATAATTACAGAATAGCGCAGTCGTCTGTTCTTGACAAGGTGTTTTGCAAAATAATGTTGAATGAGTCATTTTGTTTTACGCTTTTTTGTAAGCAGGGTAGTTTAAGCGCCTCTGCAGCCTTATGCGTTTCTAAACAAAAGGTTTGGCAACAATGCTGGTGCTGTCGATTGACTCTGGACAATCTGTGGGCATGGTGGGCTTGTTTGAACTGAAATATACTGCAAAATAATCTCGAAAAGTTCTTTATTATTTTGATGGATGTGTTTTATTTAAAATGATTTAATCGCAAGTTGATTGGTAAGGGAAATGTTTGGTCCAACTGGTTTATAATTAGTGAATGCAATCACAAAGGTGTTTATGGTACAGTTATGCCTGAATTCGGATCTTGCGGACATGGGTTGGAATCCCATCGCCGGTACCAAGATGCGGGCCCACGTTTGGCTTCGCTAATTGTCCATTGCTGAAAGATGTTTCTCAAACATTTAAATTAGCAAACAAAAAAATTTTAAATAAATCACAAAATAATGAAATTTTATTATACTATTTGTAAGTAGTAAATTAGGACAAATTAAATATTGCAATGTGTTCAGTCTTCCTTTGTTCAAATATGAAACAAAAAAGTATAATTAATTTAAATACATAAAATACATTTAAATACAATAAAAACATTAAATAAAAAGAATAAATTTTAATTGTATTTAAATTTGCGTTGCTATTAAAAATGATTTTAAAGACAAATTAATTGTATCAAATACGAACACACAAGGCAAAACATACCAAACACCATAATTGTAATAATATCATTATATCTTACGATTAAACCAACTGCCATCCATCAGTTCATGACCATACTTATGTCGTCAAAAGTGGCAATTTCAGTAAATGCACAAAATCATAATTGTCACACTATTGTGTAAAAATGTTGATGAAGCGATAGAATTAAAAAGTTACTAGTATAACCTATTTATCTCCCAAATTGCATATTGACGCTGTAGTCAATTTTTGCATTAGTACTGGTATTTTTACAATTAATAAACCATTTATAAATAACAGCATCTGTCATTCTACAAAATAAATGTTAAACTGGGGATGCAGCGAGCTGAAGGTTCATTGCCTGTTCAATTGTATGGTAATGTAATTTAAAGTATTATTAATAGATTTAACCTTCGAGTGAAAATTATGAAGGAGCAGTATAATTTCTTAAAATGTACCGAGATACATCAATCGTATGCAAAATTACACTTACCACAACGATTTGTTTTGATTTATATCTAAACAACGTTAAAAATTGTTCGAATATATTTGACAAAATAGTGCCATTTAGGTTGAACGAAATGTCATAAATGCAAAAATTACTTCACATGTACCAATTTGTATAAAAAAATAGATAGAATGTTGCAAATGGATAAAAACTATGTTTGATTGTTTATTTAATTCGTTACATTTCTTAATGCTATGGGTACAAAGTCGGTTATACAAAGCAAGCTACTGCACTACAAACTGCACAATATTAAATTTAAGTCTGTACCATTGAACACCGATTGATATTTAGGTATTCCTGCTAATGATTGGTATTTTTATAATTAAATGCATTTGAATATTTACAAAGTGTGTTTATCACTGCCTTCATTTAATTTAGTTGGAATAGTCAAAGAATGTACATTGAAATATTGATATGATGATTTTTTAATTGTCAATATGAGGCTCAGTCTATGAAACGTCTAATCTATTTAACACAATAAACCATTTACTTATCCAAAACAACAACATTGCAAAATATTATCGTAAGGTTCTTTATATTTGGCGTTTAAGATGTCATTGCTAAATTGACGGATATATCGATGCCATTATAATGACGTGTTTATAATTATGCTGCGATGAACTTATTTGCCAATACACTATTGCCAACTGATTTTACAACGTTGTCTTATACAAATGCAACACCTTATTAAATATAAACTGGCCTTAAAGAAGTAACCACAAATGTCGTAGTCATTATTATTATTACAAAACCCTTTTTACTTTAAAAAAGGAGATGGGCATTGACACAATACAAAGCAAAAATAACGAACAACAAAGTCTGCAATTCAAAGAATATGTGACAACAGAACGTTTTGGCATGTATTTGAACATTCTACCAAACTGCTTGCTTGATCCTACATAAGGTAGAAACATTTAGAGTTAATTGGACTTTTCCAAATAATTTTAGCCGTGCTCTCGGTCACAAACTTTTTTGTGATTATTTATAATTGTCCATTCAACCGGCAGAATTTGACCAAGTACTTCCTTCGTCTAATTGGAATGATGTCATAAGGTGAACGAGAGTCGTCTTTTCACATCTTGATTATTTAAAATGATCACCTGTGATTCTTTCAAATATTTCTAAGAAAAACTTTCAAGAAAGAAACATTCATCATCTTATCGACTCAATCCGTTTCATCGATTAAGTACATCTTATATATTGCTGAAATGATTATTGATGCGTACAAAATCCAACAATCATATTCAGAAACTACAATGGTTTATAAAACAAAACTCAAGAGTTAACCAATCTATAACACTATACTACGTATGTAATAAATATATAATATGAATACGTGGGACAATACTAATCAATGAATTATTATTGATCTTGAATTCATTTATAAATGATTTGGTTAATTAAAATCATTATTCAAATATGACGTTGAATATTGAAGAAAAGGCAAAGATATAGCCAACATCTTCAGTTAGTGAATTTAGTTTTTGTATTATGCACTACAAGTTTAAAATATTTGACTTGCATTTCATATATTATAAGGTTGTTAGCTGTATGCCATTTTATTGTTAATGTTGGAACATTTTAATTTGATCTTATATGTCTGTTGCATCGTAATAGAACCAAAGTAAATGACAGTGAATGTAGCTATTATTAGGTATTAGTCTTACCATGCATCGGCATCCGTACAATAATGTCTACCATATAAGTTTAATTATAATTGTTGCGAGCAGTAACTTGTTAACTGAAGAAATTTACTTTCTTAATCGAAGTCATTGAAAGGTGAAGCTTCATTCCATCAAAACTGTTGTCCTCATCCTGTGCTGGGATGATCTAGCGGTACAGCGCTCGAATTGGACCCTGTGGACATAAATTGAATCCCGTGCATCGCCAGCACTAAAATGTGTCTACGTTTGGTCACACTGTCCACTGCCGAAAGATGTTTTCTAAACATTCCAAAGTAGTAAACATAAAAAATAAAAACAATGAAAGTAAATAAGAACTTCAATAAATAAAATGATTGATTTTTCCAACTAACCAACAATTAACTGCCGTTCAACATGTCTTAGAAGTTAATTAAAATGAATACGAGATGAATTGTAAAGCCTCGGCATTTGCTGTATATCTTTAAACACAGCCAACTCTCCGACGCCGAATTCAGTAATTTTTACCGAATTTCGGATGTATGCGCTGGGTAGCCAGAAACTAGGCAGTCCATTCGTTTTGAATCTCTTATCCAGTGACTTATGCCAATTTCAGCAAACGTGTTGGTATTCCTATAAACATATTTGAAATGCACATAATAATACGATTACATTGATATTACTGTTTTCATCGATGGCTTTAATATAAGTAGGATAATAATAATAATAATAATAATAATAATAATAATAATAATAATAATAATAATAATAGCTATAATAATAATAATTTATAATACCCATTACGTATCGAAATAATGGTATATGCTAACTGTAGTATATCCTCCGCGTGGACAACGGCATAACTCGACTTCTCCTTTGGCGGATAACAGCAAACATTCACTCAGGTCATGTTGAAAGCATCTGGCGCATAAGGTTACAGCGATGGCTGTAGAAAACGCTGATTTAAAATTCAAATAAATAGTTTGTACGAATTTTGCCTCATTTAATTTAGGTTAGAAAAGTCAAATAATGTAATATCGAAATATTGACATTATAAGGATGATTCTCTCAATTGTGAAAATAAAGTTTATTGGTTATAGCGTCTATTCTGCTTAACAGACAAACCATTTACTTATCCAAAGTAGTTAATGAAACATATCCGTTTGGTAAGCCGTGCACCATTTTTTATTCCAAAGTAATGAGAATTAGGGCAAGTCATTGTGCACAGTTTGCTCGGCGTGTCCACTAGATATGCGGCAACGTCAACCACCGACAGGAAATTCAGTTTTCACACAAAAGCTCGTACTTAAGCGAGAGATAGTTATTCATTTTAAGATTTCGATAATTATGTACGCGTAGTAGTCTGCAGTTAATTGTATCCATGGCGTAACTTCTAGTCAGGGATTTATCAAGTAAGAGTAGTAAAAATAACACAGTAATTATAATTCAACAGTAAAAGATTATCACATGGTTATAAATTTAATGAATTTGTTTAACTTGTTGCAGTAGAAAATATTTCAACTGAATAAGTATATCATTATTGTTAATGCTGCACAAGCTTAGTAATAAATGTAATTAGGATATCAAAATTTAGAACATTACTATGCCAGCTTCCACAAGCATTAATAATTCAACTGAAATTTGCAGCAATGTTTTCAATAACGTAGTAGTTTATAAATTAAATTCACCTCTCAAGACACAATGTTAATGATATGAAGACGAAAAGAAGTCTGTTTATCATGTCTCACAAGTTTGATAAAAGCATTTCGAATGATGGAGTTGTGGCTGCCTTTAGGCAAGAGTTTTTTCAAACGAGAACTACATTTGATGTTTTTGATGATTTTGATGAAAACGGTTTTACCAAATAAACGAGCTTCAAATAATTTTTGTTGAATTCATCCATTTGATTGCTTTGTTGATTATGTATGTTCATTTTACTCAAACGTTGACAATACGAATCGTATCCAGACAATCAGAAAGCATGTTGATTTCTACCACTTGGTTTGTGTCTAATTAACTTGTTTGGCTTATTCATTTGTTCAGTCGTGTTTGCAAAAGAGGAGCCTTCAGAACCGATTAAATTAAAGCAAACTGAATTGGTTAAGTGAAATTTTAATGGTAATATCCAAAAGTTTGATTAAAATACAGAGACAAAAATTCTTTACGAAGCTCAAATGAAATAGATAATGTTTTGTCATTGATCAACAAAAGTAGTATTCAATTGCAACTGAATAAAGTATAACTACTGGTTTTAAGTGTTTTTGTTTTGTGATAATCAATAATCAGAAATTAAGATTAATTTAGAATTCGCTACTATTTCTACTTAGGGCTGTTTTGATTAACAAATTATTTCCATTAAAATATTATTTTATACCAGCAAATGTTTAATAGCAGTGTAATTTCTATTGAAGCTACAATCCTCACGTTTTTTATTTTATTTATTTATTTATTTATGGTTATTGGCTTGGATACTTCAGTAGAAGTAGCTTTCAGCACACACAAAAATATGTACAATTATTAAAAATACAATAATTGTTTTTATTTTTATATGATGTTGGTGAATTTAGCTGTTTATTAACCTAGGCGTCAAAAATTGTAAACAAATGTTGGATCGTATATCTTATTTACTAAAAACCTTAAAGATCAACCTTTCTTTTACTATGTTTTTTAATTAAAAACCCAAATCTGGATAAAAGAGGCGTTGAGTTAGATGGAACATTTTTACAACTGTTTTATGTCACTTTTATGGCTCCACTTTTATTTCATTATTACTACTTTTCTAATATGAACCATTTGTTTGCTATGCAGTATATCATTTAATTCTAACTTTAGCAATACAAAATAACATCTTCTCTTCTTTAAATGTTTCCACTTCTTTATACACTTTGCATTACGCTTATTAGTTTTTGTCACAGCTACCTTATTTGCTTGCTGGTATTCCAATCTAAATATATTCCATTTCTTCTTTTTGACAGTTTGCTCATTTTTAATGTTCCATTAATAAAAATTTTATCTGTTGGTGCTTTTTCCCACCAATGATAAGCTTAGCACTTAATCACTGTGCTATTTAACGTCCACTATTCCTGAACTTATTCCAATGACATCTAATTCTTAACTGCAATTAATGTTTACCTTATTTTCTTTGCGCAAATCTCTGTCTTGCGATCATTTTTAAAACATTTTTATCAGGGTTTAGCAATCTGCACTAGTTCTTTATATTTTGAAGCCAAAAGTTTATAAAGCAGCAATCTTGTTGCCCACATTCTGTTCAATGAAAAAGCTATGAAATCGTAAATAAATAATATGATTTTCACAAACGTTTGAGGAGGTGATTAAAAATAAACCGATCTAGCCAATAAAGTCTAATGATCATAATGTTTCAAATTGGTTCAATACAAAACCAAATGGGGAACATGGACCACACCAGCAACGCTTTGGCAAAGAGAGGGTACAGAAAATACTGCGAAGCTTTGTGAGCTACGTTTGAGTGATGTAAACTGTTTGTGTGTTTGGATATGGGAATGTAATCAGATTGACATCAATGAACAATGTTTACTGTTTCTAAAATATAATTAATGACGACAAAAACATGAAAGAATTATAGTTCCAACGTCAGGTGTAAGGCACCCAAATTGAATTCTATTTTAAAACTAAAGTCATGGAACAATCTTGTTGCCCACATTCTGTCCCTAATGAAAAAGCTATGAAACCGTAAATAAATAATATGCATTTCTCACAAACTTATTGCGGAGGGGATTAGTAATGAGCCGATGTAGCCAATAAAGTTCAATAATCATAATGCTTTATATTGGGAGAAGTTTACGTGCTTCACTACTTGAGTGTTTTACGTAAATCGTTTGTGTGTTTGGACATGGAAATGCAATTACATTGACGTCAATGAACAATGTTTACTGTTTCTAAAATATAATTCAAGACGTGTTTATTTTTGTACAAATAGGTATTGTGTTGTTTCCATGTATTTGATGCATGGGACTCACACAAATCTTTCCTTGTTTGCCTACTCTATGGTTTTGTACCCTTAGATAAGGACTGCAGTTTTTAAAAAGTAATTGCAACAAACGTACGTTTCTAACTGTAATTGTTTCAACCAGTTCAAAACAAACGTGCACTTGTCAAAACGTTGTTCAACCGTGCACAGAAAATTTGTTCTGATGACAGAATAGATGAAAAAGGAGGTATCATTAAACATCTGTTAATCAACAATGGATATCCAACAAAATTCATCGGATACCTCGCCAAGCCATACAAAAATCCGGGTGCAAACGGCAATGAAAAAAGCCGGCTTACTTAAAGTTACCATTTAAAGGAGATCATATTATGAACCTTCTCAAAATCCGGCTAAAAACAACCATAAAAAAGACCTTCCCATCGATACAACTATAAATGCTGTTTACTACTAAAACATTAAAAAAAATTAGCATTGATGTGTATGTAATACATAGAGAACATCAGTGTGTATTGTTGGTTTTGAGTTTGTGGATTAAGCATTTGGTTAACACTGGCCGTTTTTCCGGTAAATTTCATTATTCGCCAGTTGTTGTACGATCGCTGCAACGTTTAACTACAAATACTTGAAATCCGAAGGGAAATCGATTGAAACTTGTATGATTTCCTCAACTCGGAAGCTGATCGAATCAAAGTAAAAATTTGGTCAAATCACCACAGTTATTCAAATTATCATCATTCCAACACACTGCAAGCTGATCTAATCAGAAAGCCTTGTTCGAAAGGCTATTCTGTACAAATTGTTCACCAAATTAACGAACTTCAATTGATGTTTGTCAATCTCATCCACTTGACTGCCCTGTTGAATAATGTGTGTTCATTTTATTCAAACATTGATAATCCAAAATGTTCCCGGACAATCAGAACAATAATTAAGTTTCCTCCGATTTGGCTTGTGTTTACTAACTGCCGACTTTTTTTATTTGATTAGTCATTATTTGAGTACATATGATGCCACAAACCGATTACGTTATGCTAAGGAAATTTGGTTGGTTTGATTATTGCTTGAAAACAATAAAAGTTCTGATGTTCAATACAAGGTTAGAAATGAAATGGATTGTGTTGTGGCATTAATTAATAATTTTTGTACTGAATGTTAACCCAAATATAATATTAATTATTTATTGATCCTACTTCCCCACTTATTTAATCAAAATTAAAACAAAGAATTGACAAACGGGTTTAGCACATTATTTGCACCTTTGGTTGTCTCTGTTTCATTTTTGGCGGCGTCGCAATTTCTGGAACGTTTGGTAAGACTTGCACAATGTTTTATTCCAAAATGTGTTAAAAATCAATTCAAATTGAAATTGAGATTAATTTTGAATAAATAAACTCTCAAATTTTGTTACTATTTGCTCATAGTGCTGTGTTGAGTTGCAAATGCTTTTACATTTAAAAATATTAATTATTTTTTAAATAATTCATAGCATTTAGTCGGTAATTGATGACGATTTTTACCGACGATAACCATGTGATTTCAATTGTTAGTAAAACTTTTCTAGTCAATTTACGTCAATATTTCACAATTTCACAAATGTCAAAAATATTACACTCACATTGATCTCATATGTATACAAGAACTTATTAATATGTGGTAAAATATATCTTAAGATAGTGATACATGTCGTTCAATATGTTCAATTGATAAATGAATTTATGCAACTCCTAAACTAATTAGTGCTGAAAACGTAGTTATTAAACTAAAACTTTTGTAGCAATCACATTAATGTTAGAACTGTTAAATATCGATTTTTATAAATATAATTATTTTTATTTTGGCCCGTGTTACGGTTAAATTAAGTTGTCAATCTTAAAATGAATAATATTTCTCGCTTGAAACGAACAAGCTTTTGTGTGAAAACTGTAATTTCTGTCGGTGGTTGACCTTGCCACGCTATCCTAATTGGACACGCCGAGCAAACTGTGCACAACTGACACTTATAATTACTCATTTACTTTGGAATAAAAAATGGTGCAAGACTTATCAAACGGTTCAAAAATTACAGCGCCGCCAAAAACCAAAAAGAAACAACCGAAGGTGCAAATAATGTGCTAAACCCGTTTGTCACTCTATTAAATATAAATCAAATATCCAATCGCGTTCTGGTTCATAAGTAACAAATGAGAAACTGTGCACTATGAGGAAATAGTAACAAAATTTAAGAGTTTAGTCATTCAAAATTAATCTCAATTTTAAGTTGGATTCATTTTCAACACAGAATATTTAAAACCAATAAATAATTAATATTTTATTTGGATTCACGTTCTGTACAAAAATTATTAATTAATACCACAACACGATCCATTTCGTTTTTAACCTTGTATTGAATATCCGAACTTTTATTGTTTTCAAGCAATAATGAAACCAACCAATTCTCATTTGCAAAAGGTAATCGGTTCGCGGCATCGCGTGTACACAAACAATGACCAATCTAATAAACAATAAATAATTACAGTTTCATTTAGATTTAAATTCAGCACAAAATTTATCAATTAATGCCACAACACGATCAATTTCGTTTATAACCTTGTGTTGAATAACAGAACTTTGGTTATCAAACAATAATAAATCCCAAAAATATTTCTTAAAAAAACGTAATTGGTCCGCGGCATCGCGTGTTTTCAAATAATAACTAATCAAATGAACAATTCGGCAGTTAGTAAACACAATCCAACTTGGAGGAAACTTCAGTATTGTTCTGATTGTCCGGAAACATTTTGTATCATCAATGTTGTAATAAAATAAACACACACTATCCAACAGAGCAGTCAAGTGGATGAAATTGTCAAAGATTATTTAAAATTCGTTAATTTGGTGAACAATTTGTACAAAATAGCCTTTCGAACAAGGCTTTCTGCTTAGATCAGCTTTCAGTGTGATGTCACGAGCATTATATGTTTCAGTGGAGCGATTTGACCAAATTGTCGTTTTGATTTGATCAGCTTCTGAGATGAGGAAATCATACAACTTTTCATTCGATTTCCCTTCGGATTTCAAGTACTTGTAGTTAAACGTTGCAGCGATCGTACAACAAAGAACAGCCAATCCCACTGGTGAATGTTCTAATTTACCGTAAAACGGCCAGTTTCAACCAAATGCTTGAACCACAAACTCAACACCAACGAAAGCACTGATGTTCTCTACATATTGCATACACATCAATGTTAATTTCTTAAAACACGGATGTTCTCTACGTATTATATTCACATGAATGTTAATTTTTGTTAAATGTTTTGAATACAGATAAGCACATAAGCATAAGATGTATGTCCGATTTAAATGAAGCAGTTGTAACGGAAACTTTCTGTTCGTCATTTCTACAGCAAGTTTCTACAGGTACACCAGTTTAAAAATGTTGACGCAAATAGATACAAAAAGTTTTACTGACAATCGAAATCACATGGTTATTAATTATTTTAAAATTGGTCAATATTTTCAACATTAAACGGAAATAGTAACAAAATTTGTGAGTTTAATCATTTTAAATTAATCTCAATTTCAAGTTGAATTTATTTTCAACATAGAAATTGGGCGAATAAAATGAACCTGACGTATTGAAAATGTGACATGGTATGTAATGGTATGTATTAAACCAATTTGAAGCATTATGATTATTGAACTTTATTGGCTACATCGATTCATTACTAGTGGTAAGTGTCGTTTTACGTGTTCGATTGATATATCACGGTTTTTATGGAATTACATACTACTTATATTGCATGCAAGTAGTCAATGCAATATAAGTTAAATATATTCGCTGCTAACTCCGTCTATCTACTTGTATTTAGCGTAGTAAAACTTAGTTGTGTTTCACGAACAACAAACCATTGACAGATTGGGAGAAAATTAAAATTGGAGATATGCTGAAAACAAAAGTACAACTGTTGATTGCTGCTCAATGCTGGACGACAATGAAAAACCAACTTGATTGATCAACACAATAAGTCGTACTGACTTTGACTTTTAATAAGTCTGTCAGCACTTGCAATTAGTGAATAAATTAGTGTTAAAAACTAAAAAAAGAATTAATCTAGATTAATTTGTTATTTTTTAATTTTTTTCGGCAAAAATAATTACTAAGAATTTAAAATAATGCTAAGTATTTAATCGTTGATTTATGTTTACTTAGAAATATTTATTTAAAAATGCCGAATTGACTAAAAAAGCATATTGTAGTAACAATGCTTATATAAACGGAATACGTAAACGGAATTTACAACTTTTTAATAATAATTAATAAATTTTTAATTAATGCGCTTAAAATCACTATTCAAAAATACATTTTAATACCTTAACTTTATGTTTCTACAACCACAAACTTTACTTTAAAATTTAAAAAATTAATTAAAAAAATTAAAATTGAATTATTTTTTAGCATGTTAATATAAAACAAGCACTTTTTAAAGTGTGTTTACACTCAAACATTTCCATGGTAATGTTACATTGAAAACGTTGCTTCGGCGTTTACATCAACATATTCATTTGTTGTTAAATTTTAGTTAAAAATTAATATTTGCATACGAATTAATATTAGAAATACAGCATATTTTGTTAAAACGATTTAAAAATTACAATAGTGTTTTTAATAATATTTTAGGTATTTTCGTAAAGATGTTAAAATTTTATTTTTTGTTTGTTTAAAAGATTATTATTTAGGTTAAAAACAATAAAATACAGTATTTTGTTAAATTATAAAATATAATTATCACAAATTTAGTTATTTGCTAGTTAGGAGCAGAAATATATGTTGTATCTTCTTTATCACAGAAAGTTTAGTTAATTTTTGTTACAAAATAAAAAAACATTATATATATATATATATAAACAGCGAATATTAAATTGGTTTTGTAAAAAGTGTTAGATAAACTTTACATAAAAAATTCTATTAAACAATTTAAACAGTGGTCTTTTTCTAGTAAAATATATCAATAATTTTTAAGCTAAAATGTATTTTACTTATGCCAGAATCACAGTTGTTTATAAAAATAATAATTTGTATTTTAATTTTACAAAATTAATGTAATTGCATTTGTATTTAAATTTATTTTGTTTAGATAAACAAAAACTTAATTTAACCGCAACACGGTCAAACTAAAAATAATTATATTTTTAAAAATCGCTATTTAACAGTTCTAACATTAATGTTATTCATTTTATATTTTGTATAATAAAACTTAACATGTATCAGCATATTTAAATTAAAAATTATTTATCTAAATCATTCTTTTGTTAAAGGATAGATTACATAAATCTATATCAGTATTTTAACTAAAAGCATACAAAAAACACGTAAGCCAAGTAGTTACAAATACAAACCATCTCATTTATTATTTAATATTTAGTAGTAAATCATACATAATCAATTAATTAACCCTAAAAATTAGATATGGTTTGCATTTTTAAATATATTGAAAGTCATATTTTATGTTGGTAATTTTACTCAATCTTAGATTATGAATCAGTTAATATTTGTTGTAATTTTTTTATTAGTTACAATATATATCTATAAAATTATACTTGTATTTAATTATTACATAAGTTTATACGTTTTCTAATTAAAGTGACCTCTTTATCGAATGTTATGTAATTGCTGCAAAAGCTTTAGTTTAATAACAGATAAGCACATTGGCATAAGATGTATGTCAGATTTAAATGAAGCAGTTGTAACGGAAACTTTCTGTTCGTCATTTCTACAGCGATTACATTCAGTAAGTTTGCCGTCATCCCGGCGCACCAGTTCAAAATCGGTACCGCTATAATTCCGCAATACAATGTGCGCAGATTGAACGAACAGTTGTGGATTGGTGCTTTCATTTCAAAATCTTTAACGAAAAGGTACACTGGCACAGGTACGTATAGCACATTGAGTAAAGGCGGCCACAACACCATCGTCCGAAATGCTTCTATCAAACTTTTAGGCCAGCGATAAAACAGACTATTTTCGTCTTCACTTTCGTCATTAACATTGACGTATTGTTGGAATAAATTTAATTTGGAAACTACTATGTTACTGAGAAATGTTGCTGCTAATTTCAGGTTTTTATCTCTCGTATTTTGAGATTTATGATTAATACAATAAACACTTATACGTAACTGCTGCAATTATTTTCACAATTAACACCAGTTGTTACAATTTTGTGCTTTTAAAAATAAAATTTATTTATAATCACAGAGCTTAGACAAAAATATTGAACTGGGAATGCAGATAAGGTGGAAATGTAGAAAATCTCTATTGACTTTGACTTTTAATAAGTGTGTCAAAACGTATCTTTAATAAATGTTGCATAAATTCATTTATCAGTTAAATATATTGAACGATGTTTGTCACCATCGTAATAAATGTTTTGCCAAGAATTTATTTAAAGACTCAACTATTGCTGGTTGTTCTGTTATCACACAGCGTAGAGAGTAATATTGAACTTGGATTGCGGATATGGTGGCAATTTGTTTCATTAAATAGTTTGGATAAGTAAATGGTTTATTCTGTTAAGCAGAATAGACGTTACAACCGAATGAATTTTATTTGCACAATTGAAGAATCATTATATAATGTATCAATATTTCAATTTACATTATTCGACTATTCCCACCTAAATTAAATAAGGGCAGTGATAAACATTTTGTAAATGTTCGAATGAATTTATTTAAAAAAATAATATTAATGTATTGTAATACGTAAATATCAAACGGTGTTCAATGTTGAATTTAAATTTAATGTTGTGGAATTTGTTCTGGAGTTTGTAGTGTAGTTAAAAACACTTTGTAACCGACTTTGTACCAAAGCATTAGAATGTAACGAATTAAATAAACAATCAAACATTGTTTACCCGTTTCAACATTTTATCTATCAACACTGCACACAAATTGGGTACGTGTGAAATGGTGCCATTTATGACATTCGTTCAACACCATTTTGTCAAATATATCCAAATTGATTTTAATGTTAGTTTAGATAGAAATCAAGACATACTGTTTGTGGTAAGTGTCGTTTTACGTGTTCGATTGATATTTCACGGTTTTTATGGAATTACATACTACTTATATTGCATGCAAGTAGTCAATGCAATATAAGATGAATATGTTCGCTGCTAACTCCGTCTATCTACTTGTATTTAGCGTAGTAAAACTTAGTTGTGTTTCACGAACAACAAACCATTGACAGATTGTGAGAAAATTAAAATTGGAGATATGCTGAAAACAAAAGTACAACTGTTGATTGCTGCTCAATGCTGGACGACAATGAAAAACCAACTTGATTGATCAACACAATAAGTCGTACTGATCAAGAATTATTTCTTGTCAAATATTTAATACTATGGCGAATGTTGAGTCGTATAAAGATTGAAACAATAAATGCACATGCTAATTTTCAAGTAAACGGGTTTTGTAATAAAAATAATAATAACCAAATAATGAAAATGTCTAATAATAATAATAATAATAATGTAAATTAGAGAAGAAGCGAGTTCGTTACTTACAGATAGATTATAAAAACTATCCATTTTACATATTCTCGCTACTTTCAATGCTTTAAGTTAGCAGTCGTTATAAGTTTTAAACTGATTTGTAATTTAATCTTGCATTACATAATTGATTTTCTTAATTGACAATTTTATAGGTAATATTTCATATTTCTAATGTTTTAAAATCATTTAAAATCAATTATATTGAGGTAGCTGTTGTCTGGACCATCTCGCACTTTGTATGACGACTTCCAAATACATTAATTTCAAAAATTATGAAAGAAATTATGATTACCCTTTAGACATATAGACTAGAGCACTTAATATTGTCTCAAAATAAATTGGAAGGCACAATTCCGACAAAAAACGGTAAAAATGAAATAGAACCAGAAACCTACAATTTGTTTATTATTCACAATGGCAACTTAGAGAATACAGTTCAACTGTAATACTAAACACTTTGCAATATTCCATTTGTGTTAATATACTACTTGCAAGTGATGCTATAAAGTTTATTTAATTTTATGACTAATTATCACCGTTATCGCATGCACTCACTGATGATTAATAGTTTCACTATTGAACCAAACATTTCCCATACCATTCCAACATGCGATCAAGTGATTTCAACCAAAACATGATTATCAGCAATAAAGAATTCTTCCAAATTACTCCTACGATAAGGCCAATGTTTGAATCGCAAATTAATGAGGAACGATGTCTATCAGGTGTCATATTTGCTTCAATTTTGATGCTCTCGAACAAGAATTGATAGTAACTACTTTCACTTACATAGTCCATTTTGATGTAGATATATATTACCAAATTATGAAATTGTGAAATGTTGACGCAAATAGATACTGAAAGTTTTACTGACAATCGAAATCACATGGATATTGAGGTTCATCTCTTGTCGGTGAAAAATGTCATCAATCACCAGGTAAATGAGAAAACTATTTAATAGTGGAATTCGGCGTAATATTGATGCAAATAGACGTGGGGATTGTAGTTACAATAGAAATCTTACTGCTATTAATTATTTAAAAAATTGTCAGTATTTCTAAATGCAAAAACGTTTGCAAATCAACACAGCACTAAGTGGAAATAATAACAGAATTTGAAAGATTATTCATTCTAAATAAATCTTAATTTTCAGTCCGTTTTATTTTGAACAAAAAGCATCTCAAACCAATAGATAATTACACTTTAATTTAAATTGCAATTTAATAAAATAAATATTAATATTCTGAATAAGTTAAAATGGTTTTCAAGCAAAATATTAATGAACATGCATTCACAAGTAGAATTAAAACCAATAGATAATTACAGTTTCATTTAGATTCAAATTGAGCACAAAATTTATTAATTAATGCCATAACACGATCTATTTCGTTCATAACCTTGAGTTTAACATTAACATTTTCATTGCGTGCACCAGATTGTATTATATTTTAGTAACGCAATAACTAGAAACTCAAATTACTAGTACGATTAATTGGTCTGGAGTAAAAATACAAAAGACCGAACACCATAAAGCTGCAGTAAAGATGTTAACAATTGACAATTATGATTTTAATATGGGTTAATAATAGACGGTAATCAAATTGGGCCTAGAAATGATCCACTGTTGCCAGGCACAAGGCTGGATAAAGGAGCAGGGTTTGCGTCAGGATGGACATCGGACAGCAAAATAAAACCGACACCATAACGTCTTAATGGAATAAGTCCAGGAATAGTGGACGTTGAATAGCATCGTGATTAAGTGCTAAGCTTAACATTGGTGGGTAAAAGGACAAACTAATAAAAATCTTGATGATGGAACATTGGAAATTAGCAAACTGTCAAAAATAAACAGATCAAAAAGAAGAAATGGAATATATTTAGATCGGAATACCATCAAGCAAATAAGGTAGCTAAAACAGCGATAGCTGTGATAGAAACTAAAAGGCGTACGACAAAGTGTATGAGGAAATGGAAACATTAGAAAAGTAGTAATAATGAAATAAAAGTGGAGCCATGAGTAACACAAAACAGTTGTGAAAATGTTCTATCTAACTCAACGCCTCTTTTATCCAGATTTGGATTTTTAATTAAAAAACATAGTAAAAGAAAGGTTGATCTTTAGGGTTTCTAGTAAATAAGATATACGATCCAACATTTGTTTACAATCTTTGACGCCTTATTTAATAAACAACTAAATTCACCAACTTCATATAAAAATAAACAAGTGGGAATTGTAGTTTCAATAGTGTAAAAAATATTTCTAAATGGAAACTAATTTGTTAATTAAAACAACCTTAAGTAGAAATAGTAGCAAAATTCTAAATTAATCTTAATTTCTGATTGGATTTATTACAAACAAAAAACACTTAAAACTAATAATTATACTTTTATTCGGATTGCAATTGAATACAAATTTTATTGATTAATGACAAAACATTATCCATTTCTTTTTGAGTCTTTCGTAAAATTCTGTTTATGCGTTCACAATCTTTAGAGTGGGATATTTCTACTAAATTTTTCTTAATCAATTCAGTTTTAGCACAATTTAATCGGTTCTGGGGCTCCTCTTTTGCTAAAGCACGACTGAGCAAATGAATAAGACGACAGTTAGTGAACACAAGCCAAATTGATGAAAACCTCAATGTCTTCCTAATTGTCTGGATACATTTCGTATTGTCAACGTTTGAGTAAAATAAACATACAACATCCAACAAAGCAATCAAATGGACGAGTTCAACAAAAATTACTTGAAGCTCGTTTATTTGGTGAACAATTTTATTATCAAAATTATCAAAATCTTCAAATGTAGTTCTTGATTGAAAAAAAAAAATACAAATCTTTTGATTTACCATTCATTTTTGAGTATCTGTAGTTAAACGCTGTAGCAATCGTACAACAAAGAACAGCTAATCCCACTGGCGAATGTTCAAATTTACCAGAAAAACGGCCAGTGTCAACCAAATGCTTAAACCACAAACTTAAAACCAATGATGCAAACTGATGTTCTCTAGGTGTAAAACACAAATCAATGTCAATTTTCAAATATTCTTTCAATACACATAAACTCATAGGTAAAGGAAGTAAGTCTGATCGAAATGTAACAGGCTGAACAGAAACAGTTTGTTTTGTAAATTCTATATTTTCACTACGATTATATTCAGTAAGTTTGCCGTCATCCAGACCCAACAGTTTGGAATCGGTTCCGAGATGATGTTCTAAACCCGCCATAATGCCGCAACTCAATGTGCGCAGATTGAGCGAGCAGTTGTGGATTGATGTTTTTATACTAAAATCTTCAACAAGAATGCCCAGTGGCACTCCATCAGACACATACAGTACATTCAGCAAAGGCGGCCACAACTCCATTGTCCGAAATGCTTTTATCAAACTTTTGGGCCAGCGATAAAACAAACTATTTTCGTTTATACTTTCGTCATTGACATTGACGTATTCTTGGGATGAGTTTAATTTGCAAACTACTATGTTACTGAGGAACGCTGCTGCCAATTTCAGGTTTTCATCTCTCGTGTTTTGTGATTTAAATACATTGGCAGTTGGCGTAGACACCTTCCTGTAACTGTCAACCACTAATCCTAACGAACATGCAGCATTATGTCCCGAGACGTCAACGTCCAATGCATAATCGAACAATCGATCAGAAATCACACCAACAATTTCATCAACTTCACTGTCATTATATAAACACAAAATTTCCATAAACAATTCACTCAAACGGTCTGAAAACATGTAAATCCAGTCGACCAAAGCATGGATACGTTTTTGATTATACGAGTGTGATGGATTATCATTCCATCTGAGATAACCAATTTTGTTTGGATAACGAATATCAGACACGGCGTCGTTTCCAAGAAGTACAGCCAAAACAGGCAACACTTTCCAATTGCGCGAATAAAATGGACCCGACGTATTGAACATCTGACATGGCATGTAAAAGTTTGAAACAACATCAGACGACGTAGAGTTTGGCGATTTAAAGTGCTTAATTTCCAATCTTAACGAATCTAGTGTAATAAGTTGAAACAACTTTTGATTATTCGATCGATACATGAAGGAATCTGAAACTCCACTCACCGCCGGACATTCCAAATACAGAGCAAGTTCTGCAACTGTTGCAGTAGCTTGGCCTTCGC
This sequence comes from Cardicola forsteri, assembly GCA_025895645.1. Taxonomy (NCBI): domain Eukaryota; kingdom Metazoa; phylum Platyhelminthes; class Trematoda; order Strigeidida; family Aporocotylidae; genus Cardicola; species Cardicola forsteri. Next base: position 35,753 of record JAKXYG010000463.1, read on the forward strand.
ACACTAAATACAATATACCTTTTTCTCTAAGTATTTCCACAAACACCAGCTGTGTCAAATATGGCAATATATCAATTACGGGTTCATTTTTATCACAATCCGTTACAAATTTCATTTGATCAAGGAATTCATATACCTTTTCAATTGCATCGGATGAACGTTTGAACGAAGTGTTCAATTTGCTATTCTGAAATTTACAAAATAAATCATACTATTATAGAGATATGTCAGAATGTTTGCAAAACAATTGTACAAATTTAATGGACACTGCTGACCATGTTAGCAATCGACGTATAAATAAGTGAGGGGATTTTAAATAAATCGTGTCCCACCGAGTTGACAAATGCATACAAAATGGACAAGTTAAATAACACCAATAATAAATTACCTTTCTTGGTAGACACCCGCTAAAAATGAAAATTGGTCGAATGTTGCATGCTTTAAATATTCCGATAAAATTATCAATAAACTTCCGATAGGATAGATATTCTCCGCCATAGTGACACGGCAATTGTGACTCTCTGTATGTCGTGGATACAAAATTGTCGCCATCAATCACAACGGAAGTGTCGTGCAGTTGGAAGTCGGAAAAGTTGTCTGGATCGGCGTTCAGATAAGTCCATAATCCACAGACGTCCATTTTTGTTTTCTTATTTGTGCAGTGCGACTTAAGTGCTAAAAATATAATCAATTGAATTATTAATGCTTGTGGAAGCTTGGAATAGTAATGTTCTAAATTTGCGTGTATCCTATTTACATTTATTACTAAACTTGTACGGCATCAACAATGAATATGTATCCAATTCTATCGTATTTTTTAAGAAATAATAGATTTGAACTACTTTCCACTGCAATATGATTAACAAGTTATAATTACTGCGTTATTTTTACTACTCTCTACCTGTAAATCCTTTAACTAGAAGTGACGCCACATGGATACGATTGACAGACTAATAATAAATAAAAGATTCCAAACAAAAATAATAAAAGACGTAAGCTGTGAGTTTTATTCATTTCGTATATTCTCTCTAGTAACAAACATATAAAGAAACAGTAGATATATATGCATAAAATTATATGATCTAATTGACTTAACATTAATAACTACACATACATACACAAATGCAACATGCATATGTTAAGTTCACGCCAAATTTAATGAAGTTACAAATTGTTTTTGTGCACACAAAATGGGTTTTAATGTGTGAATGTAAACAGATTCAAGTGTTTTCAACATATTAGCAGTTTGGGAAGTTATCATCACCTTAAAACAATTTTTAGTTTCATTGCAGACAGTTTTATAAAAAACGGGTTGTTTTCGTTTCCAACTTTTTCTTTAGTTGTGAGTGACTTTGAATAGAAATTCATTAATTCTTCAGAATATCCGTTGTTGATTAGATTTTGTTTAATGGCTTCTAATTCCTTATCAATAGTGTCACTTGAACATATTCTTTGTGCACGGATAAATAATGTTTTAATTAGTGCACTTTTTTGTTGAATCGAGTGGAAACTTTTGAAATGAAGATATTGACCCGTCCAGGTAGGCTTACGATAAATCATACGTCATTTCTTCGTATCAGTGTTACGACCAAAAATTGATTATGTCATTTTCTTCAAACTCCCATTTGATTTTGATATTGGGATGAATTTTGTTAAAAATTTGCAGCAATTCATAAATATCTTGTTTATTGTGAACCACAATAAGTGTCATCTACGTACCGTTTGCATACAACCATATATTTTATTGTTCCTTTTATTGAATCTTCAATTTTTGATTAAAAAAATGTTTGTCAATGTTGGTCATAACGGACTTCCCATGGCTACCCCATCCGTTTGAATACACGATTTGCCACAGAAATTGAATCTATTTTTTTGTACAAAATAGAATCCATTCTTGAAGATATTAAACCGGAATTTTGGTATTGATTTCATTTGACATGATATAGTCACTTAAATAAATCACAGTTTCTTCTAAAGGTACATTTGGGAATAGTGACTCAATGTCAATTAAGTTCATTATTTTGATCCGAACATTTAATGTCTCAACGTGATCAATAAATTCAAATGTACCTTTCAGATTATTTACATTCATATGTTTTTCCACAGGATCGATTATTTGCTTAAGTCATTCGGCTAATTTATAATATGGCGAATTGACCATTGATAAGATTGGTCTAATGGGTACATTCTCTTTGTGTGTTTTTGGTATAATTGTCAATCTAAAAATGAATAACATTTTCCGTTTAAGAAAAAGAAGCTTCTGTGTGTAAACTGAAATTCCTGTCGGTGGTTGACGTTGCCACGCTATCCTAATTGGACACGCCGAGCAAACTGTGCACAACTGACACTTACAATTCCTCATTTATTTTGGAATAAAAAATGGTGCAAGACTTACCAAACGGTTCAAAAATTACAGCGCCACCGAAAACGAAATAGAAATAACCGAAGGTGCAAATAATGCGTTAAACCCGTTTGTCACTCTATTAAATACTAATCCAACATCCAATCACACAGCGCTAAATATAATTCAAATAAATGTATATATATATTCAACATCTTTTCGATCTGAAGAGCATAAGGCGTCAAAATTGTTCTGTGATTGCAAATTAAGTTTGTGACTTTGATGATGCGGAATATTGGATATTGATCGTACTTTTACTCGGAATTTATTAAACTTCCTCATTGAGATCAGGTTACTTTTTTTACTACAGAATAATGAAATTTATAATCTATTTATGTCTATTTATGTTTGCTACTTTGAATGTTTTGCAAGAAATATCTTTCAGCAGTAGACATTCTAGCAAAGCCGAACGGGGTGCCGCATTCTAGTGCCGGTGGTGTGATTCGAACCCATGCCCACCGAGGTCCAAATTCGAGCGCTGTACCTCTAGACCTCTCCTGTACAATATAATAAACACTTATACGTAACTGCTGGAACTGTTTTCACAATTAACACCAGTTGTTACAATTTTGAGCTTCTAAAAAAGAATTTATTTATAGAACCAACTAGTACTGGACGTTGTATAATCACACAGCTTGGATAGAAATATTGAACTGGGAATGCAGATAAGGTGGAAATGTAGAAAATCTCTATTGACTTTGACTTTTAATAAGTGTGCCAAAACGTATCTTCAATCAATGTTGCATAAATTCATTTATCAATTGAATATATTGAACGATGTTTGTCACCATCGTAATATATGTTTTGCCAAGAATTCATCTAAAGACTCAACTATTACTGGTTGTTCTGTTATCACACAGTGTAGAGAGTAATATTGAACTTAGATTGCGGATATGGTGGCAATTTGTTTCATTAAATACTTTGGATAAGTAAATGGTTTATTCTGTTTAGCAGAATGGAAGTTATAACCGAATAAATTTTATTTTGACAATTAAAGAATCATCACATAATGTATCAATATTTCAATGTACATTATTTGATTATTCCAACCTAATATCTTACTGAGAAATGTTGCTGTTAATTTTAGGTTTTCATCTCTCGTATTTTACCATTATCCGCCAAAAGAGAAGTCGAGTTATGCCGTTGTGCACTCGGAGGATGTACCACAAAGAGGCGCAGTGTAATTGGCATTATTGCCTGCATTGCAACTTGATACGTTATAGGTATTTACTTAATTATTATTATTATTATTATTATTATTATTATTATTATTATTATTATTATTATTATTATTATTATATTAAAGACAATTCTACGTTTACCGCCCGAAAGACTGGTAGCAAGAACGGTTTTGGAATGGACAATTGTAAATGATAAAAGAAAGTTTCGTAGACCACAGAAACTTGGCTAAAAACTATTTGGAAAGATCCAATTGACATAAATGTTTCATGGGATCAAACAAACAGTTTGGTAGAATGTTCAAATACATGGAAACATTCAGTTGTCCCATGTTCTCTTTGAATTACGAGACTTTGTTGTTGTTATTATTTTTGCTGTAATTATTGTCTTATTGTCCCATGCTCATTTTTTAAAGCAAAAGGGTTTTGTTAATAATAATAATGACTACGGCACATTTGTAGTTACATCTTTAAGGCCAGTTTATATTTGTATAAATTAATTTGCATTTAGTATAAGACAACGTGTAAAATCAGTTATGCACGCACAATAATTTAATGTGCTTAAATAGGTTCATTAAAACTTATAATTATAAACACGTCATTACAATGGAATGATGATATATCGATGAATTTAATAAATGACATTTTTAAATAACTTGAGAATACTCAAGAATGAAAATATCGCTTACAACAAATGTTTCATTAAACACTTTGGATAAGTAAATGGTTTATTGTGTTAAGTAGATTAGACGTTTTAACAGACTGAGCCTCATGTTGACAATTAAAAAATTATCATATCAATATTTCAATGTACATAATTTGACTATTCCAACCTAAATTAAATGAGGGCTGTGATACATATTTTGTAAATATTCAAATAAATTTATTTGTAAAAAATACAATTCAGGCATGGGAATACCTAAATGTCAAACGATGTTCAATATTAAAGAACTTAAATATAATGTTGTGGAGTTTGTAGTGTAGTAAAAAACACTTTGTAACCGACTTTTGTACCATAGCATTAGAAATGTAACGAATTAAATAAACAATCAAACATGGTTTATCCATTTCAACATTCTATCTATCAACACTGCATAAAAATTCAGGTACGTGTGAAATGGTGCCATTTATGACATTCGTTCAACCTAATGTACACCATTTTGTCAAACATATCCAAATTGATTTTAACGTTAGTTTAGATATAAATCAAAACATATCGTTTGTGGTAAGTGTCGTTTTACGTGTTCGATTGATATACCTCGTTTGTTTAAGGAATTACATATGCTACTTATATTCCATGGAAGTAGTCTATTCAATATTACTTAAATTTATTTACTATTTTGATTCAGGTAATGGAAATTTCGAAAGCTCCAACTTAACTGCATCCCCAGTTTAACATTTATTTTTGTAGAATGATAGTTGTTATTATTTGCAAATAGTTTTATTCAATTGGAAAAATACCAATTCAATGCAAAAATCGGCTACAGCGTCCAATACAATTTGGGAGATAAAATGAAATCTGTCTGTTAATGTTTCCTATTCTATCGGACCATCATATTTTTACAGAAATAGTTTGGGCAATTATGATTTTGTGCATTTTGCTGAAATTGCCACTTTTGACGACATAGTATGGTCATGAACTGATGGATGGCAGTTGGTTTAATCGTGGATATGATTGATATTATTATAATTATGGTGTTTGTGATGCTTGTTTTGCATACTTGTGTGTTCATATTGATACAATGAATTTGTTTTAAAAATTCATTTTTAATAGCAACTGCAAATTTAAATACAATTAAAATTTATTCTTCTGTTTAATGTTTTTATTGTATTTAAATTTATTTAAATTGTTTGTACATTTTTGTTTTATATTTGAATAGAGACTGAACACATTGCAATATTTAATTTGTCCTAATTTACTACTTGCAAATAGTATAATAAAGTTTATTTAATTTTATGATATATTTTTTAATTTTTTTTATTTAATTTTTTTTGTAATTTATTTTTAAATTTATTTGTTTGCTAATTTAAATGTTATAGAAGAAACGATTAAGTCATTTTAAATAAAACATATCTATCAATAATAAATAACTTTTTTGACATTATTTTGCAGTATATTTCAGTTCAAACAAATACCAGCCTTACAGATTGTCAATTAATCGACAGCACCAGCATTGTTGTCAAACCCTTTTGTTTTAGAAACGCATAAGGCAGCAAAATGGCACCAAACTGCCATAACACAAAAAAGCGTAGAACAACAAATGACTCCATTCAATATTACTTTTGCAAAGCACCTTGTCAAGAACAGACAACTGCGCTATTCCGCGCCAATTATTGCCATCGTTCAAACCCTATTCACTAGGCAGAGTACCAATTCCTCCTTGTCGCCAATCCTTTGGAATTGTTCATTATGCTATATAACATTAAATAAATGGGGAAGTTTGCATACAACTACATTATCTCCATAGTTGAGCATCTCTGCAGTTAACTCGTCAAGTCCTGCTGCTTGATCGTTTATCAACGTTTGAGTTGCATTGATAACTTCAGTTACAGAAATGTCATTAATATTTCCAGTTTTTAAATCGCATGTATGTCTTCATTGTTATCAAAATAAATGGAAGTATTCCGCGTAGGCTGGTTATGTACTTTTAAAATACTTTACTCATTTTTGGAAGTAATTAGATTCCACTAAACTGTTGAAATCTATTCCTCAACCAATCGTAAAATTAATTTGAAATATTTAGTTTCCCACATTTTTCATACGAAAGCGGAAGCAACTTTTGTGGTTTCTATTATCTTTAATTTTCTCGTAACAGCATTGTGATTATAACCATCGCGATATGCACGTACATACTACAAAAAAAAACGTTATTTTGTGTTAATACAAATGTAGTCAATCTTGCTTGCTGTGTTTCCATCTAGAGTAATTAACGCTGACTTGTTTCTGTTTTTGTGAGTGAAGAACGTATTGCCAACATTCATGTCACAGTAACTGCGTTGCGTCAAAATCCCATAACCATTGTCATTTATGCTATCAGCAAGTCACGTGGTCAACATTGGAGAAGTATGAAGTTGCATCTTTGTTTAATTTTGCATTAGAATTGTCCGATCAATATTTTATTGTATCTTCTATAAGCATCATCTAACTGATTTTGTAATTGCTCCATGAAAAACATCTTCTTGGTTTTTTCAGTAGCCTCAGTAGGGACATTAGACTTTACAACTGTTACTTTTCCAAATCTGACCGAAATGATACAGTCGCTCACGGGCTTCCATCCAATCATCTTGGCTCAACATAATACTTGACTCCATAAACATGATGGTGTTCATGTTTAAAATACAAGATTAATTTTTTTATTATTTTTATTTATATAAGATTAGAATAATTAAATGTTTATTTTGATAATTATTATGACATCACAATCAGAGCAGATTTGAATGTACGTTTAACATCGATTTTAAGAATTAGTTATTGTTCATTTTTAATGAAATTAAGCACACAAAAGAATAATAATTTAATTATTATAAAAATTGTAAAATTTGAACTTATTATCCATGTTAATATAGAAGTAGCTTTTAAAATAAACTATTTTGGCCGACTCAGCCTTCTTAAATAAATAATTTTAAGTATATATAAAGGATCTATTAAGCACTAGACATTATTTTTACTTCCCAATGAAAGATTCTCTTATTATTGGTTGATTCATTTTATGTAGTGTATCACAAATCTACCATTGTGCGTCAATTTAGCTTCAAACCGCTAAGCGTAAATCAACTAAAAATCGATCGGATGGTTCCACACTCAGCTCCAACTGGACGATCGAACAAGAAAGCCGCTGTTGTCACAAATAAATCCAAATCAGCGAGTTGCAGCACAATCACACGCTTTGTTTGACACTGTTTCTGCACAACTTTTTTGCTTCAATACAATCATTTACACATGTGAATTTATTGTTTCAATCTTTATACAACTTAACATTCGCTATAGTATTAAATATTTGACAAAAAATAATTCTTGATCAGTTCGATTTATTGTGTTGATCAATCAAATTGGTTTTTCATTGTCGTCCAGCATTGAGCAGCAATCAACAGTTGTACTTTTGTTTTCAACATATCTCCAATTTTAATTTTCTCCCAATGTGTCAATGGTTTGTTGTTCGTAAAACACAACTAAGTTTTACTGCGCTAAATACAAGTAGACAGACGGAGTTAGCAGCGAATATATTCAACTTATATTGCATTGACTACTTCCATGCAGTATAAGTAGTATGTATTCCATAAAAACCGTGATATATCATGCAAACACGTTAAACGACACTTACCACTAGTAATGAATCGATGTAGCCAATAAAGTTCAATAATCATAATGCTTCAAATTGGTTCACTACACACCATTACATACCATGTCACATTTTCAATACGTCGAGTTCATTTTATTCGCCCAATTTCTGTGTTGAAAATAAATTCAACTTGAAATTGAGATTAATTTAAAATGACTAAACTCACAAATTTTGTTACTATTTTCTTTTAATGTTGAAAATATTAACCAATTTTAAAATAATTAATAACAGTAAGATTTCTATTGTAACTACAATCCCCACGTCTATTTGCATTAATTTTACGCCAAATTCCAATTTCAAATAATTTTCCCATTTACCTGATAAATGATGACGTTTTTCACGGACAAGAGATAAATCTCAATAACCATCTGATTTCGATTGTCAGTAAAACTTTTTGTATCTATTTGCGTCAACATTTTTAAACTGGTGTACCTGTAGAAACTTGCTGTAGAAATGACGAACAGAAAGTTTCCGTTACAACTGCTTCATTTAAATCGGACTACATCTTATGCTTATGTGCTTATCTGTATTCAAAACATTTAACAAAAATTAACATTCATGTGAATATAATACGTAGAGAACATCCGTGTTTTAGAAATTAACATTGATGTGTATGCAATATGTAGAGAACATCAGTGCTTTCGTTGGTGTTGAGTTTGTGGTTCAAGCATTTGGTTGAAACTGGCCGTTTTACGGTAAATTAGAACATTCACCAGTGGGATTGGCTGTTCTTTGTTGTACGATCGCTGCAACGTTTAACTACAAGTACTTGAAATCCGAAGGAAATCGAATGAAAAGTTGTATGATTTCCTCATCTCAGAAGCTGATCAAATCAAAACGACAATTTGATCAAATCACTCCACTGAAACATATAATGCTCGTGACATCACACTGGAAGCTGATCTAAGCAGAAAGCCTTGTTCGAAAGGCTATTCTTGCACAAATTGTTCATCAAATTAACGAATTTTAAATAATCTTTACTCAAAATCTCATCCACTGACTGCTCTGTTGGATAGTGTGTGTTCATTTTATTCGAACATTGATGATGCAAAATGTTTCCGGACAATCAGAACAATACTGAAGTTTCCTCCAATTTGGATTGTGTTTACTAACTGCCGAATTGTTTATTTTATCAACCACTGTTTGAGTACACGCAATGTCGCGGACCGGGATTACGTTTTGTTAAGAAATTTTTTTGGGATTTATTATTGTTTGATAACAAAAGTTCTGTTATTCAACACAAGGTTATAAACGAAATTGATCGTGTTGTGGCATTAATTGTTGGAATTTTGTGCTGAATTTAAATCTAAATGAAACTGTAATTATTTATTGTTTATTAGATTGGTCATTGTTTGTGTACACCGATGCCGCGAACCGATTACCTTTTGCAAATGAGAATTGGTTGGTTTCATTATTGCTTGAAAACAATAAAAAGTTCGGATATTCAATACAAGGTTAAAAAACGAAATGGATCGAGTTGTGGCATTAATTAATAATTTTTGTACAGAACGTGAATCCAAATAAAATATTAATTATTTATTGGTTTTAAATATTCTGTGTTGAAAATGAATCCAACTTAAAATTGAGATTAATTTTGAATGACTAAACTCTCAAATTTTGTTACTATTTCCTCTTACTGTTGTGTTGATTTGCAAATGTTTTTGCATATAAAAGTATTAACCATTTTTTAAATAATTCATAGCATTTAGTCGGTAATTGATAACGATTTTTACCGACGATAACCATGTGATTTCAATTGTCAGTAAAACTTTCCTAGTCAGTTTGCGTAAATATTTCACAATTTCACAATTGTCAAAAATATTACACTCACATTGATCTCACATGTATACAAGAACTTATTAATATGTGGTAAAATATATCTTAAGATAGTGATACATATCGTTCAATATGTTCAATTGATAAATGAATTTATGCAACTCCTAAACTAATTAGTGCTGAACACGTAGTTATTAAACTAAAACTTTTGTAGCAATCACATTAATGTTAGAACTGTTAAATAGCGATTTTTATAAATATAATTATTTTTATTTTGGCCTGTGTTACGGTTAAATTAAGTTGTCAATCTTAAAATGAATAATATTTCTCGCTTCAAACGAACAAACTTTTGTGTGAAAACTGTAATTCCTGTCGGTGGTTGACGTTGCCACGCTATCCTAATTGGACACGCCGAGCAACTGTGCACAACTGACACTTATAATTGCTCATTTACTTTGGAATAAAAAATGGTGCAAGACTTATCAAACGGTTCCAAAAATTACAGCGCCTTAAAGAAAACCAAAAAGAAACAACCGAAGAATGCACAAAACCGTTTGTCACTCTATTAAATATAAATCAAATATCCAATCGCGTTCTGGTTCATAAGTAACAAATGAGAAACTGTGCTAAATCCAATTCAAATAAATTTTATTCAACGAGCACAAGAGTATATCTTAAAATTGCATCTTATTGTAGTTTCTTCAGCAATGTTAATATTTTATTAAGCCAAGGCTGCTATTCGTGCAATCAAACCATTTTCTTTCTTCACCGGGTGAAGAACATGACAAATTTTATTATTTTAACAATTTAATTTTGGTTTTTAGCTGAACTAAAGAAAATGGTAATGTTAGTTCAAAATCGTTGCTTTGGTTTTTACTTTAAAATATTCAGTTGTTGTAAAATTTTAGTTAAAAATTAATATTTGCATACGAATTAAAATTAGAAATACAGTATATTTTGTCAAATCGATTTAAAAGTTATAATAGTGTTTTTAATAATATTTTAAGTATTTTCTTAACGATGTTAAAAATTTATTTTTTGTTTGTTCAAAAGATTATTATTTAAGTTAAAAACAATAAAATACAGTATTTTCTTAAATTTTAAAATATAATTAACACAAATTTAGTTATTTTCTACTTAGAAGCAGAAAACATAATATGTTATATATTCTTTATCACAGGAAGTTTAGTTAATTCTTGTTACAAAATAAAAAAACCACAATAATGTTTTGTAGTAATAAAATAAAATATTTTTTAATACTAGTTATTTTTAATTATAGCTAATAAAACACTGACTTGAAAAGATTAATATGTTGGATAATAAAATAAGTTACTGTGTATAAACATTTTTGTACAAATTAAAATTTTATAGTTAGAACAATATATATAAGCAACAAATATTAAATCGGTTTTATAAAAAGTGTTAGATAACCTTTATATAAAAAATTATATTAAGCAATTTAAACAGTGGTCATTTTCTAGTAAAATATATCAATATTTTGTAATTTGAAATGTATTTTACTTATGCCAGAATCATAGTTGTTTATAAAAATAACAATTTGTATTGTAATTTTACAAAATTAATTGCATTTGTACTTATATTTATTTTGTTTAGATAAATAAACTTAATTTAACCGCAACACGGGCCAAAATAAAAATAATTATATTTTTTAAAAACGTCATTTAACAGTTCTAACATTAATGTTATTTATTTTATTTTTTGTATAATATAACTTAATATGTACAAGCATATTTTAATTAAAAATTATTTGTTTAAATCATTTTAACCAAAAGCCAAGTGGTTACAAATACGAGCCATCTCATTTATTATTTAATATTTTGTAGTAAATCGTATTGTTTCAGTTGTTATAATATATAAAACCCTTTTGCTCTAAAAATAAGCATGGGGCAATAAGACAACAATTACAACAAAACAACAACAATAATGAAGTCTCGTTGACATTGAATATTCTGTAAATGGAAGTTTGGGCTTCATTTTGACTTTCATTCAACCCTGTCATTTGTGTAACTCTGTCATCCAGATACTGGCGATCACTTCTTTGCCGTTGTTTGCCGGAATGGCATTTTTTTGTATTGTTTCCGTAGCAGTATAATTTTATTACAGAAGCCAGGTTGCTAAACTTGCGTACAAACCCTCGTCATTTATCTAGGCTTGGTAGTGGCTAGATTAAATCATTTCTGATTCAAACTATACTGAGATAGTAAATCATACATAATGAATTAATTAACCTTAAAAATTAGATATGTTTTGCATTTTTAAATATATTAGAAGTCATATTTTATGTTGGTAATTTTACCCAATCTCAGATTATAAAACAGTTAATGTTTTTTGTTATTTTTTTATTAGTTACAATATATATCTATAACATTATACTTGTATTTTAATTATTACATAATATTTTACTTTTTCTAATTAAAGTGACCTCTTTATCGAATGTTATGTGATTGCTACAAAAGTTTTAGTTTAATAACCACGTTTTCAACATTAATTAGCTTAGGAGTTGTATGTTCAATGAATGTTGCATAAATTCATTTATCAATTAAATATATTAAACGATATTTATCACCATCTTAATATATATTTTACCACATATTAATAAGTTCTTGCATACGTGTGAGATCAATGCGATAATAGTGAGTGCAATATTTTTGACAATTGTGAAATTGTGAAATATTGACGTA
>JAKXYG010000817.1:0-27500 GCA_025895645.1 Cardicola forsteri
AATAATAATAATAATAATAATAATAATAATAATGATAATAATAATAATAATAATAATAATAATAATAATAATAACATTGTTAAACTTAACCTTTGGCATGAAATACTAAATATAGTTTCAACGGTGTAGTTTAATTTAACCTTTTTTGAGTTTCAAACGTGCAAGTTCAGCACCCCAATGCCGCAGTGACCTAGCGGTACAACGCTTGACTTGGACCTAAGTGGCCATGTGTTCAAATCCCGCTACTGTCACCAAATGCATACCCACATTAGGCTTCCCGTCAAAACATTTAAAGCAGTCATAAGTGGAGTTATCTTCATTGCATTAAAATTACATTTTTGTATAGAGCAAACTGGAATACTGTTTTTCTACCAACTCGCAACCAAAACGTATTCACCTTTGGCTATTACCTTTCTACATTTTATTTAAATTGGTTTTTGTAGTCAAGTAGAATAGTTACAAGCAGGATCGTGTTGAAAAAAATGGGGCAACCGAATTCAACACAAACTATATTTTTCGATGTTTTAGAATAGCAACAAGGCTTTACCCGAATAGATGCAAAATCGGGTCTTATTACCAACCTGTCGTATCGAACTGGCTGCGGTAAATATCCACTTAATGACAAATTCCCTTGTTGTAGTAAAGTATTCATTAAGAAAAACGTGGGCAATATATATATATATATACACTGCTGTTGTGTACACAATTGTTTGTTTTGAAAAAACCTACATATTTTATTTTAAAAGTATTTTGTATTGTTGCAAAACAGACATAATTTTATCAATTAGAATATATGCAAGAAATTCAAAAGTTCACAGTTCAAGCAGCGGGTGTGCATTACTATTGTCGATCACTTTCATCTAGTTATATATAAATATATTTACAGGTCAATGTGAATTTATATAAATTTAAACAAATTTACTTATATAATAATTATTATGCGAAAACAATGTTTTATTTTTAAAAATTATCATGGTTATTATAATGATTATTATTGTTACTATTGTTTTCTTAATTACTCTCTCTACTAAGTCTCTCTCCACTTGTACAAAACTTTATTTTACAAAAAATTTATTCCTTAGGGGATTTTGAATAGGCCAGTAAGGAATTTATTTTAATGAGTTTTGAGAATTTATATTTAAAAAATTGCTATTATACATATGTAAAGTTTTAAATTTTTTAATCATTTAGAAAGTCTATGTGTGTTTGTGTGTATGTGTGTTTCATGTGTGTGTGTGTGTGTATGTGCAATTTGTAACGGTTATTTATTCTGATGGACATTTCAAAACTTTTTTTTCAATTTATCACAAATTGTTTATTGAACAGCAACGAGATTAGGACACATAACAAACGATAAAGACAGTTTTATTAGAGCTTACATTGCTTACAAAAGCATTCTATTTTTCTTTCGAGAGATTAAACCGATTTAGGTTGGATAAATGAAGAACGTCTGTGGCAGGAAAAAACCAACACCAAAACCTATTCAATAATTATAGCGCTTCAAATTGGTTTGTTACAAAACCAAGTAGAAAAAACGGACTTATAAAATAAAAATTGCTTTTATAGACAATGTGCTGTATCACCAAATGTAGGGCGAACGTTTGGGTCAAGTTGGCGAATTTTGTTCTTTAAATAAGGATGATTGTTTGTTATTATATTGCTCACCGATGTCAACGTGTTTCCTAGTTGTCGACTGGTTAAGATGCGATGAGTTTTTTGGAAAGTTCGTACTAGTATTAGCTATCTAACAAGTGAAACCGATAGGAAAACAAAACGACGATTCAAAATAGATTGCTCAAACAGCTATTGTCAATATTTTTACACAATATTGTTGCCGCGGTAATTTCAACTCGAATCTGGGTGTGCATGAGTTCGAATCCTACTACTGGCATTATATGCGGGCCCACGTTGAAAGATGCATTTTGTGTATGAACATGTAAGGTAGTTAAAATTCAATAAATAATATTATTTTCTTGTTCCAAATTTATAAATAAATTGTAAATGTTACACTTTTTTCCCATTTCATTCTTGAGTGTTGTGTTGCCATAAACAGTTTTTGATATATGAAGACATTTCAACAACGTCGACGGTGAGAGAGCTCTTTCTAAGTAGCGGTTATGGAACCCACCTAGGTGCGATCATATACCTGTGTCGCCCCTGAACAAGCAATTAAATAGTAAATTTACCCATTTTAAATCCACAGATACAACAAAAAAGGTGCCGGGGTGGTCTAGCGGTATAGCGCTCGAATTTGGACCTCGGTGAACATCGGGGTTCGAATCCCACCACCGACCCACTAAAATGCGGGTCCACGTTTGGCTTCGATAAAATGCTGAAAGAGGTTTCTAGTAAAACATTTAAAGTAGAAAACATACAATAAATGAATAAAATTTTTACATCAATTTACTCGTTTGTCTTTAATTACTAATTTTTAACATTTTTATTTTTACTACGAGAAACATTTTTAGCAGTGGACATTTTAGCAAAGCCGAACGTGGGTCTTCATTTAGTGCCGTTGGTGGGATTCGAACTCCCATGCCCTCTCAGGTTCGAGTCGAGCGGTGTACCACCGGATTATTCCAGCTCAATTGTCGGTAGTTTAGATATATATTGTGAAAGTAACTGTGGTGAACTTAAAAACCGATGTAATATAATTGTAAAATAAAAAAAAATTTAAAACGTCTACCAACTCCTTGTTAACGTCACGTGATTTTAATTTTTAAAAATTGAATAGATATCATTTAGCAAATAATTAAATATCGATTGATAATGTACTTTTGAGTTGATGAATGGTAAAAGTTCAATGTGCAGTAATATTCATTCATTTTTCTGGCTTTTTGATTTATGACCACAAGTCCAAGTATGACAATCGATCGATAATTTTTAATACCGACTTTACAACTTGACAATGTTATTTTTAGAATTGTTGTATGAGAATTGGCAGATTTAACTTGAATGATAAATTTACTAGGTTTTTAAGTTAACCAGGAGCACTCTACAGCTGTTTCACATCCTTACATTTGGAAGCATCAGTAGCTCCTGGTTAACGTAAAAATCTAGTGGTTTATTATTCAAGTGAATCTGACAATTCTAATATAACAATTCTAAAACAAACAATCCCTTAAAAACCCATTGATAAACACAACCGAACCGTACTATATAGGCTATTAAACCTGGCAGTATGCAAGGACCTATATGGTAAAGTCCTAGTGAAAGGGTTCTCCCGCTTGCTAAACCGGTAGTAACGTAGCAGCATTTGAGGACGCCAGGCAATCAGAATTGATCCGATTCACTATAAAAAATTAATTTACAGGTTCAAGGTCATCTACTCCTAGCTCAGCTGTCTGACACCAGATAGGGCGTGGGTTCATGTGCGTGTAAAACTTGAAAGGTATGCGCTGTTGATGATTCCAAATGTGAGGATGAAACAACTGTACAGTGCTCTTGGTTGACTTAAGAACCTAGTAAATTTATTATTCAAGTGAATCTGACAATTCTAATATAACAATTCTAAAACAAGCAATCCCTTAAAAACCCATTGACAAATGTTATTCTATTGATTCATTGTTGCGAGAAATATTTTTCAATCACACATGCAAAGCTTGGACCACTTGTATCAGATTGAAACGCACAGTTAACTCATTTAAAAATTCCACACTAAATGTCTTTCTATTGCTTGCAATTAAATTTATAAAAAGAAGTTCAAAATTTTACATAATTTAAATAAATAATTACTTAAAATAACCAAACTGTTGTCATGGCCATACATGTGGAAAATAAATAAATATTCCAAATTTTGAGGTTATATATATATATATATATATGTGTGTGTGTGTGTGTGTATACAATTGTGGATAGCACCGGATTATACTAATAGTGAAAAAAACTTTATATCACATGGTACAATTCTCTATATTTATTTTTCTAACTACGAAACAAGCTAATTAACCGTAAAGTGTTTCATAATTCATTTTCGTTGTGTACTTCTGCGAAAATTTTTAAAAAGAATGAAATAGGATATATAGGATGTATATTACAACCATCTGCTTAGCCTCAGGCTTAAAATTACATTTATTTGCACGTAAAATATATTGAAACGTAAAACATGGAATTAAAATATGGAAAAAAAACTAATTTTGTGTTTAAAAAAAAGTATTTGTTTTGTAAAAAATATAAATTATGAATGACGAATACTATAACAGAATTATGCAAGATTAAATTAATCTCTTTGAACTAATTTTTGGCAATTTTTTAGTTACGTATAAAAAGTTCAATTTTGAAATAAAGGTTAATTTTTTTACAATTATTATGTTTAACGGATCGGAAACGTGGAGTATTATGAAAGCCCAAGAAAGAAAATTGAACAGGAAGTATCAATTAGCCGAATGTGGGCCCCACATTTTAGTGCCGGTGGTGGGATTCGAACCCTGATGCCCACCAGGTTCAAGTCGAGCGCTGTACCGCTAGACCACCCCGGCACAAATTATAAGAGAGTCACGTGAGATTTTCCCACTGAAAGAAACTGCGCGCTCAAGCGAACCCGAATGGCGATCGTCGTGAGCTTTAACTTGTCGAAGTGCAATGACGAGACTTCATCTGGAGTTAGAACATTCATGATTTCTTTAAAGTCGACACTGGGTATTAGAAGAAAGTTGAAAATTATAAAAGCTTGTAGGAAACTTAAAAATAAATAGACTGAGTTGGTACGGCCATATTCTACGTAGAGAGGAAAACGTGATAAGATGAATATTGACATTCGAAGTAGAAGAAAGTAAAAGAAACCGACGTTGACCGACTGATAACAACAAGGACAAAGGGTAACATTTTTAAGGCCGCAGTGATACCGGCCTTGACTTACGAATCGGAAACGTGGAGTATTAAAAAAGCCCAAAAAAGGAAACGGAACTCAGTAGAAATGAAGATGATTTGATGGTCGTTGGAAGTGTCCAAATTAGACAGAATAGAAAATGAAGTAGTTAGAAGACAACTGAAAGTCGTCGAAACTTATAAGAAAATTAAAAAAAAGGGTTAAGGTGGTACGGCTGCATTCTACATAGAGACGAAAACAGCGTTACAAGGCGAATTATGGCATTGGAGGTACAGGAAAGTAAAAAAAACGGAAGTCGACCGAAGAAAAGACATTTGGATTGCGTGGAAGAAGATATAAAGGAAAGATTGACGCTGCGAACAGAACCAAATGAAGAATGATGATCAGAAACATTGACCTGTCATAAAGGAGGGGAATAGGTATAAAAAAAGCAACAATTAGTCTTAGATAAATAAAAAATATTTATCAATGGGTTTTTAAGGGATCATTTATTTTTATAGAAATGTTTTATTAGTATTGTCAGATTCACTGGTTTTCAAGTCAACCAGGAGCACTGTACAGCTGTTTCATCCTTATTTGGAATCACTGTGTGTGTAAAACTTGAAAGGTATGCGCTGCTGACGATATAACATTTTTAAAAAATAAAAAATATGTTTACATTAGGAAATATTTTATTATTATTATTATTATTATTATTATTATTATATTACAATGATATAACTAGATAGAAAATTTGATTGTTAAAAACGTTCCAGCTGATTTAACTAAAGGACACGTGTTTGTTTTGTCTTCACTATTTATTCATCTTTACACGGCCCACGCCCATGAACACTTTAAGTTGACCTTTCGACCAAATGGCTTTAAGCTATTCAACTTTTGAATACCTCAAAACCCGTATTCTACTTGGAACAACAACAAAAACCACAAGTAACGAAAGCATTATATATTTTTTAATGCAATACCCAAAACTTATTCACGATAAAATAAAAAATTAACAAGAAAATTGTTTAATTATTTTGATTTTTAACGTTTCGGCTTTATTGCTTGAATGTTGTGTCGATAGCAATTTTTGCCAATGTTTTGCATAAATGCAGGTTGTCAAGGTCGAATACATTTCACCTCAAGTATCTACCAAGCGCCCCAGTTACTCGTGTTGTTCGGGTGTAACAATGAAAACTGCTATCCAATTTGAAATTATTACTTTTGTATCAAAAAGTAATTGGTGTCACGCGAATTGCTACTTGTGAACTGGATGAAAATGAAAACGTGCTTTTCGGAATGTGGAACGTGGATCAGTATTTGATGCCGGTGTTAGGAATCGACTATATGCCCACCCAGATTCGAGTTGAGCGCTCATTCGGGCATTAAAAATGATGCACCAAAAATGGTTAAATTTACTTTAACATGCATGCAAGATACACATATTAAAATATGAAATTAGTACATTGTTTTTTGCAATTCGTTGTGTAGTAGTTGTAAAAATATTGTACTAGTCCGCCACAGCCCATACTTTAGGCCGTGTTTTAAGAAAGGGTAAACGTGCAAACAACTACTGCAATACGAATAATTGAAAAAATATTTGCACAAAATGTGCTCTGTAATACACGAAAAAAAAACACTAAAAATTGTATAATTGTGGCAACTTTTTGTTAGGAGTAAAGACACGCTTACATTTAACTAGAATCATGTAGAACACAAATGATATGCTTTCTACCTATTTGTGGAATGTCAATAAACCTGGGGGTTGCGGTGACAACTCGTCGCTTAGCTGAACGGGCCAGAGAACACATTTATAATTGAATTGATAAAGAGTCCAACTCAAATCAACGTTTGTACATTTCGTCCATATTACGTCATTTAGTTCAAACAAAAGACCGACAAGTTAATTTTAATGATTGCTTTAAAGTGTTGATAACTGCTCAAGCTGTTAATATGCTAAAAACACTTGAATTTATGTTTACATTCACACATTAAAACCCCATTGTGTGTGCACAAAAACAATTTGTAACTTCATTAAATTTAGCCTAGACTTAATATAGGCATGTTGTGCATGTGTATATCTGTGTAGTTATTAATGTTAAGTTAATTACATCATATATTCTTTCTATATGTATATACTGATACTTTATATATTTGTGATCAAAGAAAATATATAAAATGAATTGATCTCACAGTTTATGTCTTCTATCAATTCCAATAATAGTTCTAAGTGTCCGTGCTTCCATATGGCTAATCCTGGATTCAGACTAACGTAAATCAGCGACAAAGACCACAGTGACATGGCTGGGATTCTGTCTTGGTGGTAGGCTGCAAATATAAGCCCAGATTACTTGATAAGTATCTTAACGTATACGATATGCAACTGTGCTCACAAAAATGAGGCAATCTTGTTTATTTTTGCGAACAGTAACACCGTTACTAGGAGACTGTCAATTAGCCGAGAAACTTTGTTATTTTCTTACGTATCAAACAATTGATAATGCCGTACAAATATAGAAAAAATGATGAGGTTCATTATTATTTATTTATTATTACTATCATTTTTACAAATCCCTTTTGCTTTAAGAATAAGCATGGGGCAATAAGATAACAGTTATAGCAAAACAACAACAACAAAGTCCCATAATTGAAAAAGAATACGAGGCAACAAAAATTTTCCAAGTATTTGAACATTTTGCCAAACGTTTTGTTTGATCACCCATAAAACATCCATTTCATTTAGATTTTCCCAAATAGTTGTTAGTCAAGATTTTGTGGCCTACCCCAACTTTCTTTTACTATTTTTTTTAGAATTATTTATTTATTTTTACTACTTTGAATGCTTTATAGGAAATATCTTTCACCGGTGGACATTTTAGTCAAGCCGTACGTGGGCCCGCATTGAGTGGGTCGGTGGTGGGATTCGAACCCCGATGCCCACCTAGGTTTGAGTCAAGCACTGGACCGTTACTTATTACAACAACATACTGGACTAGAATCGATCAAGTGCTGGAGTAAATATGGGTTCGTGTTCCGCTTACGGCCCTAAATACGAACGATCATATACTACTCAGCTAATTGTCTATCAACTCCGCCTAGTTTGGACTAGAAATGATTCAATGTAGCCGGTTCCAAGGAGGAGGGTTTGAGCGCGCAAGGGATGCTAATGATCCTGAGGATTTGAGTAATGCTCATAAAGTCTCAATTTCCAATGATGGTGATAATCCTGACTGTTAGTCCTCCACGTGGTGCATCCTGGACTAGGTGCCCCTAGGCATCTAGACTAATAACAGCAGGGTCCGAGTGCACATATGCGGTATAACTGGGCTTCCGCTACGGCGGGTGGGTACGAACATACACCCAGGATACTTAAAAGGTATCTAAATGTATACGTATATCATATGTAGCCCTTGGGCTAAGGGAGATAACCCTGACAAAAAATCAGGCGGCCTCGTCAATCTTTGCGAACAGTGGCGACATCACAAGGATGCCGTCTACCAGCCAAGAAAATTGGTTATTCTTCCACGTTTGTTACGCTTATCAAGCCATCGAAGTCGATCGTTCTACATGTCGTATAAATATGGGAAATAATGAAGAGGTGACCACGTCACCAACCAAAATGAATGAAATGAATGAATGGTTAGCAACCTGGCCTCTGTAAAACTTTATACTGCTACAGAAACAATCAAGAGAACGCCATTCCGGCAAACAACGGCAAAGAAGTGATCGCACGTATCTGGGTGACAGGGTTGAGTGAACGCCGAAAGGAAGCTCAATCTTCGGCTTGCAGAATCTTCAATGCCAACGAGACTTTGTTATTGTTGTTGTTGTTGTTTTGCTGTAATTGTTTTGTTATTGCCCCATGCTTATTTTTAAAGCAAAAGGGTTTTGTATTATATATATATATGGCCTAGTGATACAGTACTTGATTTTAATCTGGGTTGGCATCGGTTTGATCCCAACTACCAACAGCTTTGCTAAAATGTCCACCGCTGAAAAATGCATGTCCCATTATGTAGTGAAAGTTGAAAGAATTAAAATGATCTTTTAATAGTATTTTATTATTTCACATTTATTCTTCTTTTTATAATTATCTTTTTTTATATAAAATATTTTTAAAATGTTTAATTATTGGCAATAAATTTTCACTGTTGGTCTGTCACTTGTAATATATTTCTGAATAATACGCAGCAAGTGGCATAACTATCAAACCAGTGCAGCCTAATTTAAATTATTATTTAAATTAAAGGAATTTAAATTTTGAAAAGTATATGCAGTACTAGTAACATGAGTAGATTTAATAATAACAACAATAATAATCATATTATTATATTCCTACACACACATACTGTCCACTTCTCCCAGCAACTACTCAAGCACGTGGTCCATATGTCACAGTAACCGGAACCTCCAATTTTCAATATGGGATAGAAACGGATATATTTTATGAAACAAAAGAATGGTTCATTACCGATTACTTGCATATGTGCAGCAATGTATGTATGTATGTATGCTTGTGTTGGTTGGTATAACAACAAGAATAATAATCATTTTTTCATTATAACAGCGTAACCAAGCCTCTTTATATATATATATATATATATTATAAAATTTTTATCGGTTAATATGATATGTACATATGTATGTGTGACAAATTTGAATTCAGATATAATAAGGAATGAACGCATGACAGTTTTAAATATTTGTGCATAGTAATATGTATATATATATATATATATATATATGGAAATAAAATTGGAGAGAAATTTAGGGCGAGTGTGGCTTATTAAAATTTGAGTAAAAACTGATCCTATTCACAATGTTCATTAATTCGACAACCTACCGGACGTAGATGTGTGAAAATATGAAAACAGGATAATTTGAAAATATATTCTGACTAATAAAACAAAATATATATCGACATAAAATACAAACATCCATTCGAAACCAATAGAGCAAATAAAATGTGCAGAGTAAGTAGGATCAACACAAGTGTATGTAAGATACATTGTCGGGAATAAAAGCAAACAAGTTGAACGTTAGCGACATAAGACCGAATGTTGCAGTTGAAAAGAATGAAGGCCGTAAAATAGTTGGAAAGAGGGAGAAAATACGCAAGAAGGTGAAACGTTAAAGAGTAAGGCTAAGTGGAATAAGTGTTGAATGGGTGCTGGCGATAGGGGGAAGATAATGATTAAAGGAAATGACTTCAATGGCGACGTGGGTAGTAGTCGTGTAGCATGTTTGTTGGGTGTATTATCCGCGTTTGGATGTAAGGGAGTACTGCGTGGCGTACGAGCCACATGTACACATTTATTCCTACCCAACTTGCCATCTGTTTGTATTCATACCAACTAAGACAATTCATTTAGCGATACAATATCCCCAAACTATCGGCTCAGCTTCTATTCATCACTTTCACAAAGCATCCTTTCTTGCTTTTTCTTTCAACGCACTTCGATTCGACTGTCGACATTCATATGTCTACCATTGCCATGCCGCCATCGCACTACTCATTTTTTGCTAAACAGTAGTATGTATGTTTTGTGCTAAATTCTGCTGTATTCCAAATTGGTCCACTTTATTACTAACACTATTATTACAACAGCCTTTCGCTTTGAAGAGCATAAAACAACACAATTGTTTTATCTAATTGCACTTTCACCTTTTGCTATTCAACATTGTGCACATGGCAGATTGAGCTTTTTCGTCGGCTTTTACTCGACCACTGTTATTGGAAGTAGGCTTTCATTTTTGTTTTGTCATTTTTCAGTACGTTGGATGTAAGCGATGGTCAATGTATTGGAATGACATTGCAAAAGCACTGACTAGACACGGCAATGTTTGACTTAATTGAAATTTATTTGATTCTGCATATATACTACTGAATGGGGTTCATAAGTAGCATTAGATGGTAAAGAACAATGCGAAATAATGGACTTTATTGGCACGATAGAATGCTAAATGGACTAGTGTCGGCAGGTGCAATTGGTGAAATGGGTCGTATAGGTAAACTGTGGATAATGTTTTGGTGTGCATCAAAGAGCAGGGATAGTGACTGTTTGGATGTGTGCAATTGTAAATGTATGGTAATTAGAATGTCACATGTTTTTGTGCACTTTCTGTCTAGAATTTGGTCTCTGTTTTACATGTTCTGTTAGTTTTGGGGTTGTCAGCTTTTAACGCATTTATTTTTATCAATTTAATGTAAATGATCAACTGTCCATCAAAATGTTGTTTTTGATTGTTGAATTCTTGATGATAGTTTTGATTTACGTATTAGGTATGGATAATGTATAAATGTTTATAATTTTACATAAACGTTAATCTGTTGAATATTCTGTTCCTTGCCATGTCCTATAGTGTATGTTCAAGTGCATCAAATAGTAAAAAACATTCGTTATCTAGCTTTTATTTTGCTGTCAAATATTGATTTTTGAAAAGTGCACTTTCAGTTTTTATTTTTCAAATAGTATTTTTGGTAGTTGGTATAACCAACCAGCGGAAAAAAGTAACCAATAACAGTTAAATAACTGTTTGTGAGTGTTGATCACAATTTTTAAATCGTAATTTGGGGATAGAAAAGTGACCAAATTTGCACAATTTACTCACACGATGACACAACAAATATTGATTTTTCCACTTTGTATATATTTTCTGGGTCTTTTGTAATAGGAAAATGCACTAACGTGACCCACTTGCATTTGACTAAATTGCGGTAGAGAAATGAAAGCAGCACGATTGACAAGTATGAAAGCCGAACAAAAGGAGAGCTCAATTTTGATAGCAAAAATTTAATAGACGAGTATCATCGCCCCATGCTTTTTGGGACCACACAGACCATTATTTAATTATTTACAACATAATTCTTGTTTCAATATATTGTACAACACATAATTATTCCACATTTTATCGCCTGCCATACAGCATCGTATTATAGATTCAACAATAAACAATGAACTGCTTGGTTAAATTAAAAAGTTATGTCACATCTTCATTATTATCGATCGACTTCAATGAGTTGATAGGTGTACAAAAGTTTCTTGGCTGGTAGACGGCATCCTTGTGTGACAGCGCCACTATTCGCAAAGATTGACGAGACTGCCTGATTTTTTGTCAGGGTTATCTCCCCTTAGCCCAAGGGCTACATATGGTATGCGTATACCTTTAGATACCATTTAAGTATCCTGGGTGTATGCTTGCACCCACCCACCAAGGCGGAAGCCCAGTTATACCGCAGTGTGCTTGGTCTCTGCTGTCATTAGTCTACATGCCTGTGGGTACCTAGTCCTGGATGCACCACATGGAGGACGAACAGTCAGGAATACCACTATCATTAGAAATTGAGACTTTATAAGCATTACTCAAATCCTCAGGATCATTAGCATCCCAAAAAGTTATATAATGTGCAATTAAAATATTATATTTTAGTATATATATATATATTTCAAATATTTTACAAAAAAACTGTAAAAATTTCTAACCGGAACAATTTTTAGGCTAAATTTGGACTAAACGAACTTTTCCAAAATTTTCGAACAAAGTAAAAATTAAATAATAAAAAGTATATAACTAGTGATAGAATTGCGCTTCAGAAAAGCACCGTCAAAAGTATGTGTTTTCAAATATATACGTAAAATCGAAAGCCCACACGAATAATAATAATAGTAATAATTAAAACACACCAAAATCATAGAGAATCACAGATTTATCGTACGATCCAGATACGATGATTGAACCCGACACAAAAACACAAGTAACACCGTCTTCATGTCCAAACAGATTATTTACAAACTGTTGCGTATCTTTCTTCCACACCTATATTAAATAATTTATATTATTATTATTATTATCATTATTATTACTATTATTATTACTATTATTATTATTATTATTATCATTATTATCATTATTATTATTATTATTATTATTATTACTATTATTATGATCATTATTATTACTATTATTATTATCATTATTATTACTATTATTATTATCATTATTATTACTATTATTATTATTATTATTATTATTACTATTATTATTATTATCATTATTATTATTAATATTATTATTATTATTATCATTATTATTACTATTATTATTATCATCATTATTATTACTATTATTATTATCATTATTATTACTATTATTATTATTATTATTATTATCATTATTATTACTATTATTATTATCATTATTATTACTATTATTATTATCATTATTTTTAATATTATTATTATCACTATTATTACTATTATTATTGTTTCTTCTTGGTGTTTTTAACTTAGGGATTACTTAGCTTTACGCAATCCAATTTTTTTCCCAATTTTGATTTTAACACAACCAACAAATCATATTATTATGGCTACTTCCCAATAATTCTAATAAGATGCTCTTATATCCATCTTTCAGAATTGGGTACTTTAGTAAAGCCAAACGCGTGGGCCCGCATTGAGTGGGTCGGTGGTGGATGGGTTCGAGTTGTGCGATGTATCGCTAAATCATCGGCGGCATATGACGCTTTGTTTCGAGGAGTTGAAAATGGCATCAAGTGGGAACATTTATTGTAAACGAATTAAGTTATCAACCTCCAAATTATTTGCACTTAGAATAAAAATAAATTTTTGTTTGACGTAATCATTTTGACAATCAATCAATCAATCAATCAATAATAACAATATGTAACCTGCCCAACGTAAAAAGATCACAAAAAAAATCCACTACTATCTAGGTTCCATTAGAACAAACAAACAAAACAGACTTTAAATCGATCAATAAAAGTCAAAATGCATAAAAATGTTAAAAAGAAATCGAAAAATAATAATGTCAACCACTTGAAAGAAAGTCATTTTGTACTGTCTGTGCAAAAGTACCTTGTGACAGTTCGTTAAAATAATTCTCTCTCGTATATACATTTCTAAAAGAACAACATATTGTTTATTATAATATTAGAATAAATGTGGTTTTTAAAATGTAAATTCTACGACTAGAATAAATGTTACATTTGTACAATTGCCTCGAGATTAGCTTAAGAAATAATTATCAATGGGGTTATCAAGGCTGAATTATCGGAATTGTCAGATTCGCTTGAATAATAAATCCACTTGGTTTCAGTCAACCAGAAGCATTGTACAGCTGTTTCACATCCTTATTCGGAATCATCAACAGTGCACACAGATGAACTTGAACCCACGCCATATCTGGTGCCAAATTAGTAATTTTTGTAACAAATATTATTTTCAAAAATGATTTCTATGCATAATGTACAGCATTTATATTAGCACTGAAATATACATGATACCGCCATTTAATAAAAGTTAAAAACAAGCACACATAATTTTTTTACAAAATTAATTCTATAAAGAAAAATAATATTAATATATACAAAAAGTGCAACAAACTTCATAAGTCACGTGAATAATTTTTACTATTTAATTCAGGCAGTAATCTACCAACATATTGACATAATCCTGTCAAATGCCATTTTTTAAAAATAAATCATTTTCTTTTACAAGTGTTACATCACCTACCGTTAAAAAACAATTTTGGGTAATAATTAAATTCGGCAGGCAAATGTACAAAGATGCATGTTTTTTCGATTTATTAAGGCATTCCGGTTGAAATAGTAGTTAACTTTCAATTTATATAAATGTTTACAATTCATGTTTAATTGTTTCAATAAAAAGTGTATTTTTCGAAATATAAATAACTATTAATGGGTTTTTAAGGATTATATTTTTATTTTAGAATTGTCAGATTCACTTAAATTCATAAATCTGCTTAATTTTAGATTAACCAGGAGCACTGTACAGCTGTTTCATCCTTATTTGGAATCGTCAGCAGTGTATACATTTTCAAGTTTGACACACATGAAATTGAACCCACACCCTATCTGGTGTCAGGCCAGCGCCATTAATCACTGAGCTACGGGTGGTTGAACTTAGCCCAGGCAAATAAATTTATTATTTATAGCGAATTTGATCAATTCTAATTGTCCAGTGTCTTCAAATGTTGCTACATTACTACTACTGGTTTAGCAAGTGAGTAATCCCCATCCACTAGGTTAAATAGTTGTTTTTTTAAATTGTGGATAAGAAGGAATATAAAAAATATATGTAGTTTACATTATCTATTGTAATATATATAACCATTATTATCATTATTATTGCTTTGTTATTATTGTTATTACTATTATTATTATTATTGTTATTATTATTATTATTATTATTATTATTGCTATTATTATTATTACTATTATTATTATTACTACTATAATTATTACTATTATTATTATTACTATTATTATTATTACTATTATTATTATTACTATTATTATTACTATTATTATTATTATTATTATTACTATTATTATTATTATTATTATTACTATTATTATTATTATTGCTATTATTATTATTATTATTATTATTGTTACTATTATTATTATTACTATTATTATTATTACTATTATTATTATTACCATTACTATGATAATTATTACTATTATTATTGTTATTATTACTATTCTTCTTCTTATTTTTAATATTATTATTATTACTATTATTATTATTATTAATATTATTTAATATCCGAACAAAATAGAGGCTAAGTAGAAGGAAGACTAAACTTTTAATATACACATAATGTAGAACAGTTGGTCCAATATATTAAAAAAGAAAAAAATCGTATCCCAAAAGTGACCTAAATGTTTAAAAAAAGTTCATACTTGAATGTCAACATTGTCCTATCTGTTGTCATCCATAAACATGCACAAAAAGTTGTTTTTAAAACAACGCACTGTCCAACAAATTAGAATAAATTGAATTATAAAAACGGTAGTATTAAATTAGGCCGGAATTTGATAAATCAAAATTTGGATGATAATCTCTAACCAACACTAGTTTAAGTGCACTTTTTATTGTAGCTCTTATATTTGTACGGCATATTAAGCATTCGACTTCGATAACTTGATAAGCGTAACAAACGTAGAAGAATAACGAAGTTTCTTGGCTGGTAGACGGCATCCTTGCGACGACGCCAGTCTTCACAAAGATTGACAAGGCCGCCTAATTTTTTGTCAGGATTATCTCCCTTAGCCCAACGGCTACATATGGTGTACGTATACCTTGAGATTCCTTTTAAGTATCCTAGGTGTTTGCTTACACCTACCAGCCGAAGTGAAAGTCCAGTTAATCGTTGTGTTGTATACCTTTAGATACCTTTTAAGCATCCTGGATGCATGCTCGCACCCACCCGTAGCGGAAGCCCAGTTATACCGCTATGTACTCGAACCCAGATGTTATTAGTCTATATTCCTGTCGGTTTCTAGTCCAGAATGTGACGATGACTTTTGCCACGACATTTTCCCTTATAAACGCATACGTTACAATACCCTTTAAGTACCCACGGCGCATCCATCCGCCAAGGTGGAAGCCCAGTTAGATCGCTGTTCACTCGGTCCTTGCTGTGTTACTTAAAGTAAATCCAGTCCAGGATATCATCATCATTACAAATTGCAACTTTCTAACTGTTACTGAAATCATATACTGGATTCTATTAACCAATAATGGGATGCTAATGATCCTGAGGATTTAAGTAATGCTTATAAAGTCTCAAACTCCAATGATGGTGATATTCCTGACTGTTCATCCTCCACGTGATGCATCCTGGACTAGGTGTTCATAGCATCTAGACTAATAACAGCAGGGTCGAGTGCACAGCGGTATAACTGGGCTTCCGCTACGGCGGTGGGTCCGAACATACACCCAGGATACTTAAAGGTATCTAAGAGTATACGCGCATACCATGTCTTAGCCGTTGGGCTAAGGGAGATAACCCTTACAAAAAATCAGGTGGCCTCGTCAATCTTTGCAAACAATGGCAACGTCACAAGGATGCCATCTACCAGCCAAAGAAACTTTGTTATTCTTCTACGTTGTACTTAATAAAGCCATCGAAATTGATCGTTTATATGTCGTATAAATATGGGAAATAATGAAGAGGTGACCACGTCACCAACCAAAATGAATGAATGAAATAAGTAAGAAGCAGTTGAAACGTAGTCTGCAATACAATCTTTGAATGTCAGTTAGACATTCAACTTAACCACTTTACACAATCGTCATTCAAGGTCAATCGTTCTCCATCGACATCCAATCAAAATAATACAGAAAACAAACAAACAATTTTTAAAATAATCAATACTTTTATCGATTTGTCGTCTGAGCCGCAAATAATATGCCAAGCATCGCCAGCTAACGACCTTGACAAAACGCCAGACGTTAAACATTGGGAAAAAACGTGCTTGTCATTCAAATGGACTCGACACACTTCCGAACGCATCGATTTCGGTTTGCTGGTCAAAGGCCACGCCAATATAGTTCCATCCAAGTAGCCAATAATTAGGCGGTTGTAAACGGCGTCCATGTACAAGCAAGACACGGGACTAGACATGAGACAGTCGACAGATGAATTGAATAGCCGCAGCAAAATGTACAAACATTCGGCTGATGATAAATTCCAAATCTTCAAGACAAAAATAATCAATAACACATATATATATATATATATATATATACACACAATCGCAAAAAAAATGGAAAGAAATCATCGACCTTATTATTATTATTTTTTAAATGTTTGCTACTTTGAATGTTTTACGGGAAACATCTTTCGGCAGTGGGAACATTTTAGTGAAGCCGAAAGTGGGCCCGCATTTTAGTGGGCCGGTGGTGAGATTCGAACCCCGATGCCACCGAGGTCCGAATTCGAGCGCTGTATCGCTAGACCATCCCGGCACTATTATTTCGATCGAATTTCAATAGTTAAAATTTTTAAAATAGATGTACTATAGTTTTTGATGCACTAAATTCGGTTGTTTCACATTTAATTTATAAATTGAAAAAGTATTTCTATTTTTCCACCGGCACCAGATGCGGGCCCACGTTTGGCTCCGCTTTAGTGTCCAATGCTAAAAGGTGTGTCCAGTACAATATTTGAAATAGTAAAGTAAATTGTCAGGACGAAAATAATAAATATACGTTGTAATGGTTAAATAACACACGTTTGTACTATCTATCCATTACATAGTAGAAAATTCACGTGACATTATTGATCGTTATTAATAAATGTACCCGAATAAGATGGCGGTAAAATGTACGGTCTGTATATTCCGTTCAATATCTTGCTGTCAAGACTTCGATAATGCAACAACAAAAGAAACGCTGTTACTAGCACACAAATGCAACATAAAAAAATATTGCTTCAATGTTTGGCAAAAACCATTTTTCAGCAAGTGGACATGTTGCTAAGGCCCACATTTAGAGCAGAAGGCGAGGATTAAATTCATACCCACTCAGGTTTGAATCTAACGTTTTACCATCCCGGCACATAGCCATACTATTCAATGAAAAAACCGTTTTTATGTACAAATATGACAGTTGATAAATACATCGAATGTTTTGATAATTAATATACGTTTGTTACACAATAAAAAACACTGTAGGTATGCTTTAAATTTAATTCTATACAAATCAATCAACATGCCAAGTGTGTTAATTAATACACACGCAGACAAAAGCCATATTTCTCCATATATATACAAAACTCTTTTGCTTTAAAAATAAGCATGGGGCGATAAGAAAACAATTACAGCAAAACAACAACAACAAAGTCTCGTTGGCATTGAAGATTCTGCAAATCGAAGATTGAGCTTCCTTTCGGCTTTCACTCAACCCTGTCATCTGTGTAATTCTGTCATCCAGATACGTGCGATCACTTCTTTGCCGTTGTTTGCCGGAATGGCGTCCTCTTGTATTGTTTCCGTAGCAGTATAAATTTTTTACAGAGACCAGGTTGCTAACCTTGCGCGCTCAAACCCTCCTCCTTATTCCAGGCTTGGGACTAGCTCGATTGAATCATTTCTGGTCTAAACTAGGCGGAGTTTATCTTTCCATATAAACACTTTTAACAAATAGATATTTTAGGAAAACGAAATAAGGGCCCGCTATACGTCCAGACCGCCCAAACATATATAAACATAATGAATAATGTTCACATTTATTACTGTGCAGTGGGTCACTGTTTTAGCCCAAAATGCATCCCTATTAACATAAGAAATCAGAACTGTCAGTGTTGTCTGAACTACATAATTATGTGAGTATATTTCAAGTCCCTAACATTATTTAATTATTCAAAATATTATTATCATCATTAGACCACGATTTCAGATGTTGCTTCTACGCTCGATTCGAAACTGAGTAGGCATGAGTTCGAGTCCCATCATTGGCCCATTAAATGTCAGGTCTGGTCTAAATCCTTTGCTCAACATCTACTTGCTAAAAACATACTTTTCCCATGAACCATTCAAAAAAGGTAGAATTTGATTGATTAAATAAAAAAAATGACCAATTTTAATAAATTTATGAAAATTAATTAAAAACAATTTAGTAATCAAGCTTTTAATATTTTCTAGTTATGATCATTTAATTAAAGATTATTGATTATTATAATTATTGATTTTTTTTGAATGAATAAATATCCTATTTTTGCGATTCATGAGTTGTATTCACTTGTTCATTTAAATAATTAAATGGAACTGATAATGTTTTGACGCGATTGAATATACGCTGGTCTTAGTTTATGTGGGCAAACAACGAATGACTAAGAAGATCCAATTAACGAGTATTGAATTCAATCATCATACAACGTCCACGTACTCGTTATGAATGTAATCTTTAAATACAATTGTAACGTAACTTATCAAAAAAGCGTCATCTCGCAATTGATTGGAGATATAACTTCTATTTGTCAGACTTTAAAAGGAATCCTACGCTGTAAAAACAATAACTTACTATCTACCACTAAAAATATGAATAAAACAAGTATTCTGAATATATTGTTTTCGAATTTTTTTTAAAAAAAACAGATATTTTATCGTTTGCTAAATCAGGGTCTCCACTTAATGCTCCTAATGCAATCATAGTCCCAGTAACAGGGGGTTACAAATCTATCATCTTGGACACTTGATCTAGCGGTACAGCGGTCGATTTGGACCTGGGTGGCCATGGGTTAAAATCTCACCCCCAACCCACTAGATGCGGGCCCACGTTCGGTTTCGCCAAAATGTCCCCACTGCTGAAAGATGCGCATTTCCCGACAAAACATTCGAGGTAGTAAACGGAAATAATAATAAACAGTTCCATTTATTGTTAAATTCTAAAATGGCAAATGTAAAAAAATTACCCAAATTCAATCAATTAAACCGCTACGAAAATTCTTATTGAATTGAAAAATAAACATTTAAATAAACCGTAAAAACACGAATATTGCTTCACCATACACACCCACGCACCCATGGTACAACTTCGACCAATCACATTTGCTCTCCAATTCTATTTGTCAAAATGTTCATCCTGTCCTCCAGATCAGTGTGTTATTTAAACGAAAGAAAATTGGTTCAATTTATCAGACATGTCTTACAAAATTTGCATTAATCGATACGATTCGGCCATTCCATGGGGGTTTCGCATCAAGGGCGGCTGTGATTACGGCGAACCGGCACAAATATCAGGTGTTAATCCTGGTAGTTTGGCAGAACATCATGGACTGCGAGCGGGTCTAAGAATACGAATCATTGGAGGTGACCACACAAACCAGATGACTCATCAGCAAGTAAAACAAGCAATTATTCGGTGTGGCAATCAGCTGGTGCTAGATGTCTACGATCCCGTCTATTCAACTTCACCTCAGCCCCAAGGAGGAGGAGGAGGAACAAGTATTATGTGTTCGAACAATTATTCATTTGGTAAAAGCAATGTGGAAATGAGACCATTGTCAAATCCCAATACAAAAACGATAATCATAACTCCTGTCCATTCAAACAACGCACCACCAACAATGAGCAACGCATGGAACAAGTTGAGTCCGAACGAAGTGCACTTCACGAAAGCCATTGTACGCGACAAAGGCTACAGACTCAAACCCATCTGTTTCGTTTGCAAAAATGCCATTCACGGACCTTTCATCGATGCAAACGAACGCTGCTATTGTCCCGACCATTTCAAATGCGTCCAATGTGGCGCTTTGTTGGGCAATCAAAATTATTCGACCTATCAAAACCAATTGTATTGTGAACGCGATTTCGTCCAGTTTGTAGCACCACGATGCGGCAAATGCAGTCAGCCCATTATTGGAAAAATTATCAAAGCACTGGACAAGTCGTGGCATCCCAGCTGTTTCAAATGCGCTCGATGTGGATGTTTGCTCGATCAGACGTTTTACGTCGAAGAATTCGATCAGGTGCTGTGCGAAGCACACTGGAAGGAAATGCACGAAACGCAGTGCGCCAAATGCAAACAGCCAATTATGGAAATCGATCGATTTTTAGAAATTGGTGGCAAACAGTTTCACGCCAAATGTTTTTGCTGTGCCGCCTGTCAGACGCCTTTGGAAGGCAAGCCGTTTCATACACGAGGCGACAAGCCATTCTGTCGCGTACATGCCCATGCAGATTCGTTGTATGTGTGAATTCGCGCGTTCAGACAAGATGTTATCGATGAACATAGCGCTGTTTTCTACCCCCCCTCTATTTTCATTCATTAGTCTTTGGAGAAATGTCATTATGTGTAATGGTATGCAAAATAATAAACTATTCAAAAAATCAATAATTTTTTTTTTAAAAGTGCATTCAATTATATTTTAGTTATGGTTGCACATTAATCAATTTATTCCTTAAAAACAATCCTTATCACAATATAATTTTTAATTTGTACCGTTTTTATCATAGACTATGCATTATTTTTGTTCGATAAACGTTTTCCCTCAAAATAAAACGGATTATTAATTAATCATTTAAGCAACAGTTATTATTATTTATTTATTATTATTATTACAAAAACCTTTGGTTTAAAAAATGAGCATGGGGCAATAAGACAACAATTACAGCAAAAACAACAACAACAACAAAGTCACGTAATTCAAAGAGAACATTAGACAACAAAATGTTTCCATGTATTTGAACATTCTGTCAAACGTTTTGCTTGTGCCCATGAAACATTCATTTCAATTAGATCTTCCCGAATAGTTCTTAGCCAAGTTTTCTGTGGTCTGCCAACCTTCCTTTTACCATTTATAATTATCTATTTCAAAACCGTTCTTGCTGGTCTTTTAGGCGGTAAACGTAGAATTTGACCAAGTAATTTTCTACGTCTAATTGTAATGATGTCATGGAGTAAACGAGAGTCAGTTCTTTTCATGATCTCATCATTTAAAATGTGATCGCGCCAGGTAATCTTTAAAATACTTTTAAGACATCGGCGATGAAATACATCCACCATCTTATCAATCTTGTCCGCACGTTTCCACGTTTCACTCCCATATATTGCCGTAGGAATGATTATTAATCGTACAAACGAAGTTTTGTCTTTAGGCGAATGGAAGAACATGACCATATTGATTTGAGTCTATGGAAAACTGATATTGTCTTTCCAAGTCTAACTTTAACATCAATTTCGGTTTTTCCGTCCTTACCAATGATGCAACAATATGTTCCTTCATTGACAAATCGTCAATAGACACCTGGGATAGTAATCATCATTGCTTGTTGTAACCACAATCCCTTATAATGTTCGTATATTTTGACTAATCTACTAGTGTTATGAAATCTTCATATGTTTTGAGGGAAACGCATCTTTCAGCAGAAAACAACTTAGTATTTAATGCCGGTAGTGGGAATCAAATCGTTGTCCACCCAGGTTGAAATCAAGCGCTGTACCGCTGGGCCAATAAGGAAGTAATATATCCTAATTAATTTTTAGATCCAAATGACCTCATAGATTCAATATTAGGAATAAAAAAATTATAATAAATAATATCAAATATTGCATATCCTATTCTATATTTACTTAGAAATATTTTTTTAATATACAAAATCAGTATAGATGTATATATTACAATAAGTAGTTACTTATTAATATATATATATATATATATATATATATATATATATATATAATATATATATATATATAATCATGTTTAATAACCCAAATTAACGTTAATTAGATGTAACATTGATTTTATAATTATTTCATAACATTAATCGAACCCAACAACTAAAAAAATTAAATTATTTTTTGTATGCATAATAATTTTTCATATCGGTTAAACCTTTAAAATCATTTGCTTTAATGTGACCTTGTATATATATATATATATATATATATATAATTACAATAATCAATTGAATATTTTTGAAAAACGTTTTCATTTAAAGGTAACTTGAAAATCGATTTTTGTGTAAATGATTGGGAAATAAGTGAAGAAATAAATTGTTCAAACAATTTCACATTTTGAGGTGTTTATTTTATTATTATTTATTACAAAACCCTCCTTTTGCTTTGACAATAAGCATCGGCGCAATAAGATACACAGTTGCAGTAACAAAGAAAAAACAACGGCAAAGTCCTATAATTCAAAATGAACATGAGACAACAAAATGTTTCCATGTATTCGAATAATTTGCCAAACGTTTTGTTTAATCAGCCCCATGCAACATGCATGTCAATTAGATATTCTCGAATGGTTTTCAGCCAACCTTTCTTTTACCATCTTCAATTGTCCACTCCATAACCGTTCTTGCTGGTCGTTTAGCTGGTAAACGTAAAAATTGACCAAGTAATTTTCTTCATCATGTAGTGAACGAAAGTCAGTTCCTCTCATGATCAGGCAATACTTCTAAGACACCGGTGATGGAAAACATCCACCATCTTATTTTGAGGTGTAATAAGGAATAAAATAGTATTAAAAGTACATGACCATTTTTTCTGATTATGACGATGATCATCATCATCGGGGATAAATATCCCCCACCAGTTATTATCGCCCAGGGTAGTCGAAAAAAACCAAAACGTCTGCAAAAACGTCAACTTTTGTAGTGTGTACTTAAAGAATGACACTTGAGGTGTGCTGACATTAAATGTTAATTACATCCCCCGAGTTAAACCCCTCCAATGTTCTCTGTTGGCTGCATAAGGTAAACAAACAAACGCCCAATTAAGTAATTCATTTGGACAAGAGGACTTATCATAAATAAAAGGACTGACTTCGTGTCCTACAATGTCCGTCCAAATATTGCGTTGGCCACCTGACCTTTTTTACCATCCGGGTAATGGATGGGCTTCCATAGCTATTCTGGCTGGATGAGTGGGCGATCTACGTAAAACCAAAGTGTCCATTTTCCTTTTATAAGGACAAATATTGTTCGAATTAAGGAACAAAAAATTAAAATGAACTAATTATTTCAATCTAGCAGTACAGAGTTCGATTTGGACCTTGGTGGGCATCGGGGTTCGAATCCCACCATTGACCCACGAAATGCAGGTACACGTTCGGTTTCTCTAAAATGTCCACTGCTGAAAGATGCGTTTCTCGTGCAAACATTCAAAATAATAAACATTAAAAAATTAGAGAGATTCAAACAAAATATACATTGTGCCTTTTCAATTACGAAACGAAAAAACTAGCATTAAGTTTGCATAAACATTGCAATGAAACAATTCGTACATTTTTGGCATTTTAATTTGTGAAAAATAAAATTATTGTTATAGATATCAAGATATAATACAATGTAAGGCCATTTTTGTAAAAAAATATTACTTCAAACGTTTTAAGAAAAGCCTATATTTGACAAGCTTAGCATTGGTTTTCTGGAAAGTATAAAATAGCTATTATATTGCCAATTATGCCGACTTGTTCTTAGTAAAGTGTTGAAATCACATACGATAGTAAGAATAACAATAAGAAGAAAATACAGTAAATTGGTGCATAATTAAAACCAAAAATATTTTAAAAAATCGATAAACAATTTGCACCAATCAGAAACAGTGTAGAATGTATAAAATAATTTCAAATGTCTTTTGGTCATTTATAAAATAAAAACACAAACGTCCCTCTTTTACAATAGTCCATAACAAGGGTCAATTATTAATTTCTGTTTGCTGTTGTTGTTTGATAATCAATAAATATATACCCCAATTCTGTAATTTAGTGGACATTTTAGTGAAGCCAAACGTGGGCTCGCATTTAGTGGTCACCGGTGGTGGGCAATCGAAGCCCAATGCCCATCCAGGCTCAAATCGAGAGCTGTAGGGCTAGACCACGTCGTCAGAACTACTACAACTCAACCTTCACGGTAGTCGTGCAACCCAAGGCGCAATAAAATTGTCATTTATTTACTCGATAGTCACTTCTTCATTAGTTCCATATGTGTACATCGTATCCAAACAATCAGCTTCAATGGTTTCATAGGCATAACAAACGTAGAAGTATAACGAAGTTTTTGGGTATCTTTGTGACAGCGTCAACAGTCGTAAAAATGGACAAATCCGCCTAATTTTTGTCAGGATTGTATCCCTTAGCCCAAGGAATACATATGATATATATACATCTTAGGATACCTTTCAAGTACCCTGAATGTGCGTCAAAGTGGAAGCTCAGTTATACCTTTATATACTCGGTATCTGCTGTGTCAGTCCGGGTGCTTATGTGAACCTAATCTATAATGTACCATGTGGATGTGAAATTCAGGAATATTACCATCATTGAAAGTTGGGAGTTTGTAAGCATTAATCAAATCCTCAAAATCGTTAGCAATTTGCTGAAATTATCCCAAAATTGAACATGTGCTTAAAATAGTTTAAAATGCAATAAATACAACATTCCAAAATATTAGTA
Source organism: Cardicola forsteri (assembly GCA_025895645.1). Taxonomy (NCBI): domain Eukaryota; kingdom Metazoa; phylum Platyhelminthes; class Trematoda; order Strigeidida; family Aporocotylidae; genus Cardicola; species Cardicola forsteri. The sequence continues at coordinate 25,544 of JAKXYG010000817.1, forward strand.
ATGAACGATATGAATAAAAAGTGAATCACTAATCGTTGTTACTGAAAAATAATTAGTTGTTTTGTACAACCCGTTTGAAAGACAACAGCTTATTAACAGATTTAAGAAAACACTAAAAAAATGCACATTATATAGAGCAAACAAACAATAATTAGATAAAACTCAACTGTATTGAAATAGTAAGAATTACTACACTTGTATCCCACTAAGTACATGTTTAGCTTTGCTAAAATATCAATATGAACCGGTGCCAGGGTGGTCTAGTGGTACAGCGCTCGACTTTGAGACTTGGGTGGGCATCAGGGTTCGAATCCCACCACCGACCCACTCAATGCGGGCCCACGTTCAGCTTGGCTAACATGTCGACTGCTAAAAAATGCGCGTTTGCCGTCGCAAAACATTGAAAGAAGTAAAAATAAAAAAACCCATAATAGTAAAGAATAATAAAGTGGCAAAATGAAAATTAACGGCAATTTGCATATGAACACTCACCCGCACGGCGTTGTCCAACGAACCGGAATACAGTAATTTGTCGTCATAGACCAAACTTGTAACTCCGGCTGTATGACCTCTGTCAAACAGGTAAAAAGAAAAAAATTATGACGGATACAAGAAACATTAAAAAAATTATTTTTTAAATGTTTATTATGTTGAATGTTTTGAGACGGGAAACACACATCTTTCAGCAGTGGGGACATTTGAGCGAAGCTGAACGCGTGAGCCCGCATTTAGTGGGTCGGTAGTGGGATTCGAACCCCGATGCCCACCGAGGTCCAAGTCGAGCGCTGTACCGCTAGACCACACCGGCGTAAAATTAACAACCTGATCTATGTGAACAATCAATATTGTTCAAAAAACGACACAAGAGGACACCGTTTGTTTAAACAAAAGCGCAAAGTAGTGCAAGCAGCCTGATTCCTAATGATGCGGCGTTCGGCAAAAGTATATCAGCAAGTGGACGGTATCGATGGTAGAACTCTAACCTAATCGATAAATTGTAACTGCCAATACATTGTATGAAAAATTGCCGCTAACAATAAGCGTACGTTTTACAATCATAATTATTGTTTATTAGGAAAATGGCAAATGATCCTAATAAATTGAGTAATACTTGGCAAATCATAGAAAAAAAATATTATCAACTACAAAATCCCCAATGATTTCCTATTTCATGATCATTTATCAATGCTGACGTGATAACAAGAACTGTACTGGTTTGAACACATTCTTCATATGTTCTTATATATATATATATATATATATATATATATATACTCAAATATTCTTATCTTAAATTTAAAAAAAAATTATTTTTATTCCAAACTTCGCCAGAGAAATGAACCGATCTAGGTAGTTTCAAGTCTGGTTAAAAGAGGAGGACTTAGGGCAATAAACACAAAAATTATTCAATTGTTGTAATGCTTCAAATTGGTTTGATACAGAATCGAATCAAAAATACTGACAGAAAACGGCGACTCCTCAGATTGAATGGAAAAGCTGTTAATAGAAGAAGACTATTTTTTTGTGTTTCTTTCATCCAATCATAATAGATCAATCCTACACTTGCAACCCATAAGATTGACCAATGGGAATTTTTAAAATTTTTTTGCCGCTTTACGTGAAGCTTTACGTAAAGCATAAACACAGACCCATGCAATTGGGAAAAGATATGGAAAAAGTACATCACACTTGTTGTGATGCTAAAGTAATGCAGTTGTAATCCATTTTGATTTTTATAAATTCTATTATTATTATTATTATTACATTAAGCTTTAATACCTTCCTTAGCACAAGAATACGTTTTTCCAGTTAAATTGAATCATTAAAGCAAGTTCAAATCCAAAACTTATTTACATTTTAAACAGAAATACAAACAAATCCACATGATAGCGCTTAAGTTGTTTTGTCTAATGGGTGTAAACACGTGCCTGTTGATTGAATAATAATAATAATAACA
>JAKXYG010000817.1:32500-42500 GCA_025895645.1 Cardicola forsteri
ATAACAATAATAATAATAATAATAGCAATAATAATAATATTAGTAATAGTAGTAAAAATGGGAATGATAATAATAATAATAGTAATAATAATAACAATAAAAATAGTGATAATAATAATAATGCTAATAATAATAATAACAATAGCAATAACGATAATAATAATAATAATAATAATGATAATAATAATGCTAATAATAATAATAATAATAATATTAATAATAATAATAATAACAATAATAACAATAATAATAGTGATAATAATAATATTAATAATAATAATAAAAATAATAATAATAATAATAATAATAATAATAATAATGGTAATAATAGTAATAATAATAATAATAGTGATAATAACAATAATAATAGTGATAATAATAGTAATAATAATAATAATAGTGATAATAACAATAATAATAGTGATAATAATAATAATAATAATAATAATAATAATATTAACAATAATAATAATAACAATAATATTTAATAATAATAGTGATAATAATAATATTAATAATAATAATAATCGTGATAATAATAGTATTAATAATAATATTAATAATAATAATAATAATAATAATATTAATAATAATAATAATATTAATAATAATAATAATAATAATAATAATAATATTAATAATAATAATAATAATAATAATAATAATAATAATATTAATAATATTAATAATAATAATAATAATAATAATAATAATAATAATAATAATAATAATAATAATAATAATAATAATATTAACAATAATAATAATAATAATAATAATAATAATAATAATAATAATAATAATAATAATATTAACAATAATAATAATAACAATAATAACAATAATAATAGTAATAATAATAATAATATTAATAATAATAATAATAATAATAATAATAATAATAATAATAATAATAATAATAATAATAATAATAATAATAATAATATTAACAATAATAATAATAACAATAATAACAATAATAATAGTGATAATAATAATAATATTAATAATAATAATAATAATAATAATAATAATAATAATAATAATAATATTAACAATAATAATAATAACAATAATAACAATAATAATAATAATAATAATAATAATAATAATAATAATAATAATAATAACAATAATAATAATAATAATAATAATAATAACAATAATAATAATAATAATACTAGTAGAACCGGCTATAGTCAAGTTCATGTTGGATGTTAAAAATCTTAGTCATTGAACTCTGTCATCAGAATGACGCTTCCAGTTCTTTGTTGCAGTATGGTTAGATTGGCGTCCTCTTGCTGGTTGTTAAACTAGACCGCCATCCTTCCGTCTCCCTTTCTCAGCCGGCTCAAATGAAGGACCTGACAACTGCAACCAAGTTACATTTTCTACCCAAATTTTGCAAACAATTCAATATTTTCAGTTTTCTTCCATAATAATAAAACATTTGCATTTGGAAACATCAACCTTTTGAAAATTATTTTATGTCGAATGATCGAACATGAATTCATTTCAATAGAAACGATTTTTTTGGTAAGCAACAGATGTTTAATTGAATAGTACAAGTTGGTATAAAAAATGGTAACTAATTATACATATTGGTTTAAAATTAGACATTTTTAGCATACAAATTAATTTATTTAAAATTTAGATACTGTACTTAAAGGAATAATTTGTAGCATTACTTTTGCAACTATGGTACATTTTTCAAACCAATTTTTAACCATTGATGAATTGTTACTAAAAAAGTATATTCATGTTAGAATAAATGCACACCTATTATTATCCAATAAAAACCCAACTATTGCCATCAAGCATGCATGTTTTAATCATGTGAAAACAATTTTTACACAGAGTATTTACAATAAAAAACGGCTTCAAACAATTATTGCTTCACGTGTCATGTTTTCTACAATTTATTGCTTATTAGTGACTGTTATTCACAATCAATAAGCAGTAACAAATCAGTACGCATAGCCTTTTATTTCAGTTATCAATATGTAGGTAATTATATGTGTTAAAGTAACCGAGGTAACTATAGCCCTACACTTGTAACTCGGTGCGATTCGGCATTCATTACGTACTCTAATCTCCCAAATCTAGTTGATATCATCATCATCGGGGATAAACACCCCCCCACCGGTTATTATCACCCAGGAAAGTCCACATTCCAAAACGTCTGCAAAAATATCAACTTTTGCAATGTGCACTTAATGAACGACACTTGGGGTGTGCTGACATGAAATGTTAATTACATCCCCTCCAATGATCTCTGTTGGCTGCATAGAGTAAACAAACGGACGCCCAATTAAGTAATTCATTTGAACAAGGGGGCTTAGAATAAATAAAAGGACTGACTTCGCGTGCTGAAATGTCCGTCCAAATTTTGCAGTTATCTAGTTGAGAAATCAGAAGGGTATGAGCGCAACGAGAAGACACCATTTTATTAAATTACGGTAAAGATGTGAAAGCAGCAAAATCCAATCTTGAAAACGGACAATGCGGTGTACAATCCTGTGGAACAATCCTCTTGTCTCATACCATTCAGAGCAAACAGCTTTTGAATTGTTCGTAAATAGTTGACAATATATTTAACCAGCACAAGCAACAAGTGCTAAATGGTATACAATATTCCACAAAGCGTTAATTATCGCCCACAGTCCAAACCAAAACCGTCCAAGAAAACACACCTGTACACATCGAACCGTGTCGGTATGTCCCTGCAACGTGCACGTACATGCAATACGCGACCAGTGCATGGCGGAAGACAAGTGCCACAATTTCAGCGTCGTATCGGCACTTCCCGAAATGAGCAACACGTCGGGCGGTTGCCACAAATCGAGTCGGTTGTCGGCCTTGGTCCGACATAAAAAACACCGTCTCGACGCCGTCAGTTCGTGGATGCATTGCTGCGGTCGACTGTCCAACGAAATAAGCTGAATGCAACGAACAGCATCGGAATGGCCGTTCAACGTTTGAACAGACCATTTGGCATTTGTACGAATATTCCACACGCGAATCGAAGCGTCGGACGAGCCGCTTACGATGCGGTAGGCATCACAGTCGAGGCAGTAAACGGCTGTAGATTGTGGCGGACAAAATGAAAATATTACATGATATTTTTACGCCATTTTTAATGCTGCTGCTGATAATAATAACAATACTACTACAACCAATAATAATTCCTTAAATAACATTTCCAAATTTCTTACTGATTTTACAAAAAACAAGGCAAAGCATTCTGACTTTTTATTTGGAATAGTAATTAGACTAAATAAAAATATGAGAAGACGTAAACTGTGAGATGAATTCATTTCGTATATTCTCGTCAGTCACAAACATACAACATTTTAGTATATATATACAAAAAAGAAGGGGGTACAGATCTACTACAAACCAAACACCAAATCAATTTCAAAAATTGTTTTAAAGTGCTAATTACTTCTCAAGCTTCAAATATGTTGAAAATTGTCGAATCTGTTTATATTGACACATTGAAACCTACTTTGTATGCACAAAAACAGATCGTCACTACATTGAACTTAGCTTGGTCGTAATGTTTGTAATCATGCATGTTTGTTTTTTGTGTATGATTGTAAGTTGTACTAACTTAAATGTCATCTGTAACCCCTTTTTTGTATATATATACTAAAATGTTATATGTTTGTGACTGACGAGAATATACGGAATAAATTCATCTAACAGTTTACACGTCTTCTCATATTTTTATTTGGAATTATAAAAGGAACCCAATGCTTTACATTGAACTTAGCAAGGATCTGTATGGTAAAGTCCTAGTGAAAGAGTTCTATCACTTGCTAACCCGGTAATAACGTAGCAACATTTGAAGACACTAGGGAATTAGAATTGATCAGAATTACTATAAATAATAAATTTACAGGTCCAAGGCCATTCACCCGTAGCTCAGTGGTTTAAGGCGCTGACCTGACACCAGATAAGGCGTGGGTTCAGGTTCAGGTGTGTATAAAATTTGCAAGGTATGCGCTGCTGCTGATTCCAAATGTAAAGATGAAACAACTGTACAGTGCTCCTGGTTGACATAAAATCCTAATAAATTTATTATTCAAGTGAATCTGATAATTCTAATACAACAATGCTAAAATGTTATATGTTTGTGACTGACGAGAATATACGTAATGAATTCATCTCACAGTTTATTTGGAATAGTAATTAGACTAAATGCAATAAAAGCGAAATATGTGGCGGAATAATCTGGCGATACAGCGCTCAGCTCGGACCTGGGTGAGCATGGGGGTTCGAATCCCACCACCGGCCCACTAAATGCGGACTTATGTTCGGCTTTGCTAAACGGTCCATTGGCGAAAGATGGATTTCCCGTAGAACATTTAAAGTAGCAAACATGAAAAATAAATTGAACTTTTAAAATGTTCAATATACAGTGAAACACCTACGAGAACCTAATCCAGGATGCAACATGTAGAGGAGGAACAGTCAGGAATATTACCATCACTGGAAATTGAAACTTTATAACCACTGTTCAAATCATCAGGAGTGTTAGCATCCTACCATAGTATAAAAATTGCAAAAGAAATATTAAAAAAACGTCACCTCCGCTGTGTCCAACAAATCGCCGGATTCGATGGCGGCCGAGACGAAAATTTTGTCGTAGACGAGCTCGTTTTTTGAAAATGTCGTACCACTAGAAAATTAAAAAAAAAACCCAATTATTAGACCTATGCAATTAATGGAAAATAGTGCCCGATTGGTCGGTTAGGACCTGGGTGGCCATGGGTTCGAATCCCACCACCGAGCCACTAAATGCGGGCCCACGTTTGGCTTGGCTAAAATGTCCCCACTGCTGAAAGATGCATTGGCCGTCAAATATTTAAAGTAGTTATATATTATTATGCAAATCCTTTTTGCTTCAAAAATAAGCATGGGGGCAATAAGACAACAATTACAGCATCAAAAACAGCAACAACAAAGTCTCGTTGGCATTGGAGATTCTGAAAATCGAAAATTGAACTTCCTTTCGGCTTTCACTTAACCCTGTCATCCAGATACGTGCGATCACTTCTTTGCCGTTGTTTGCCGCAATGGCGTCCTCTTGTATTGTTTCCGTAGCAGTATAAAATTTTTACACAGGCCAGGTTGCTACTCTCCTCCTTATTCCAGGCTTGGAACTGGCTAGATTGAATCATTTCTAGTCCAAACTAGGCGGAGTTTGAAAGTAGTAAGGATAAATAAATCAAAAATTAATGTAATTGTACAACTTATTTTTACTTGGAAGCTAATGATTTCGAGGATACGAGTAATGCCTACAAAGTCTCAAATTTCCAATAATGGTAATATTTTTAGCTGTCACGTGGTGCTCAAAAACACCTAGAATAACACACCAGGAACCGAGTGCATAGCGGTACAACCAGGTTTACTTGTATCATTTGTAGTCCTTGGACTACGGAAAATGACCTTGACAAAACTTTAGATGACCTCGACAATTTTCAAAAACACTGGCGCCATCAAAAAGATACCGTCTACCTGTCAGCAAACGTTGTTACATTGACATGCATATCTATTTTATTTATTCATGGTTATTGGCTTAAATATTTCAGTAGAAGTAGCTTTCAGCACACAAAAAATATGTACAATTATAAAAATACATACAATTAGCAGTGTGTAACATCAGTCCAAAAAATAAGTAAAGTAAGGTTAAATTACATAAGCTAAAAAAGAAAAAAAAATTGAAAATCAACGTATATTCAAAGTCATGTTCAATATGATATGCGTTAAGAGGCATGGTATTATTTATTTTTTATTATTTATTTTATTTTATGTTTCCTACTTTGAATGTTTTACGAGAAACATCTTTCAGCAGTGAACAATTGGTGAAGCCAAACGTGGGCCCGCATTTTAGTGCCGGCGATGGGATTCGAACCCCCATGTCCACCGAGGTCCGAATTCGAGCGATGTACCGCTAGACCACCCCAGACACTACGGTTAATAGTGTGCAAATATGTCAGTATACATAAAATGCGAATGATTCATGACTCATGAGTGAGCATGGCTAATAAAATAATACCCTGGATGAAGGATAATAAATGATCACAAATTAAAATGGGCAGACTACAAACAACGGTAATTGGTCAGACCAAAGAAAACAAAAAAAAACACTTATGATTTGGATAGGCAGACATCGGATTTGATTATTTCATATGCCGTATAAATATGGACAATAGTCAAAGGGTAACCATGTCACCAACTAAAATAAATCAATTTTTTTGAAAATTGCATTCCAAACACAGACTAAATTTACACATTGGAATAAAAACATATCTTAACCGAATTGTTTAAATAATTAAAAAGGTAAAACAACCAACACACTATATGTATATGTTATGTACGTTAACATATAAAAATAGAAATGAATGTGTGCAATACAGTGCATTATTATTATTATTTACATAAATACTTTTAGTAAAAAAATACATAATTAATCAATCATGCACGATACAATTAGAATTGAAATAGTACTTTATTGATTTACAAGTTATTTAAACTTTGTTTTCCCTATCTTTACAGCTTTTCCCTCTTTTATAAGGATTGGCTGTTTCTGATTAACATTCTCCATTTGGTTCTATTTGTAGTGTCAATTGCTGTTAGTCCCTTTTCCTTCATATCGGCTTCCACACAAGCCAACCATTTTCTCTTCAGTCGACCACGATTTCTTGTACCTTCCACTTCCAATGCCATTATTCGCCTTGTAACGTAGTTTTCGTCTCTACGTAGAATGTGGCCTTACCACCTTGACCTTTTTATCTTGAATTTTCTTATGAGCTTCGATGACTTTCAGTTGTCTTCTAACTATTTCATTTTCTATTCTGTCTAATTTGGACACTCCCAACGACCATCGAAGCATTTTTTTTACTTCAGTTTTCTCTCCTGGGCTTTCTTAATACTCTACGTTTTCAATTCATTAATCAAGGCCAATCTCACTGCGGTTTTAAAAATGTTACCTTTAGTCCTTGCTGTTATCCTTCTGTCGCACAGAACTCCTGTAAGTTTCCTCCAGTTATACCATCCTGCTTGTATTCTGTGCGCTATATCTCCATTCTTTTCTACCAATGAACCAAGGTATTTAAACCTTCTCATTTTCAACAATTATTAGTGTTCCATTTTAATTTTCCCTACTATTTTTTTCGTTGTACTCATATAAACTGTCTAATTCTTGTTAATTCTTAAATAGTTTTTATTATTAATGCGTAAATATGACTAAAAAAGTATTCTTCAACTATGCAATTAGTGTTATATTTGCAAAGATCTCCGTACAAATGGAAAGTGTGTATATTGATAAAAGGCTCATCACCGACTTAGAATACACTGACAATACTATCCTTCTAGCTAAAAATCAAGTTCAACTGCAGTGTACATTGAATTTCCTTGTAAAAGTGTCTGGTTGATATGGCATGACAATCAACTTCAAAAAATCAGCTATCATATCATCTGAAGCTCCTGATGCAAGGATCGTATTAAATGGTGTTGTGTTTTCCAATGTAACGCGCTTGCAAAATTTGCTAATTCACTTTAGAAATGGAAAAACATCAATCCATACAGAAAAATGAACATTTTCTCTTCATTGGTTCGCACAGTGCTGCTGTACGCAACTAAAAGCCGGATTCTTACAAGGTCAGAAATCGTAAAGGTTAACAAATTTGGCGAATACCCTTGGCATAACACCCAAGGGATTGAACAAAAAAAAATCAGTGGCCGCCAAATTAGAAATGACCTCCAATTTCACGATCCTCCTTCATTGGTATTGCGACAATGAAGATTACGCTGGTTTGGACACTTTCTTTGCAAAACTATTGATGCAATCTCACGTACTGTAATTTGGGCTTGTCCAAATGCCGATTGGAAAGAAAGAAAAGGTAGTTAGAAACGCACGTGGATGAATACTGTTCGGGACAATCCAGACGCCTACGAAAACCGTGAACAGTGGAAAGAGATTATTCGTGATGCTACAAGAACTTGGAACTTGTAATAAAGAGGTGACCTTGTCACCAATTTTTACTATGATTGCTAGTCAGCCATTTTGGCGGAATGTGACTAGTGACAATCCTGCTTGTTTTGTGAATACTACTCACAGAATGCACAAGTTGAAACCAAAAATGTTTCGACACCCATTTTGCATCCTCCACATTAAGGAATTCAAAGAAAAAGATCAATATTTACCAAATTCGGGATGACCTCAAATTTCATAATCTCTCATCGTTTGTATTGCGACAACAAAGTTTATACGAGTTTCGACACATCCTTAGTGGAAATCCTAATGCAAACTTACGTATCTTGACCTTGGCTTGTCCAAATGCCGAATGGAAAGAGGAAATATAGCTACCAACGTATTTAGACGGATGCTGTTTAGAAAAATATTCATCCTATTTTAACCAGGACTTTATCTGACATATTTCTACATGTCTCCGAAAACTATGAACAATGGAAGATTATTCTAGATGCTATGCGAACTTCCCACTAACTTTTGTAGTTTTTGTTTTAATAACAGATTTTATATTACTCATAAGTAGTATCAATTAATCTAGATAATTATTTAAAAACTGGAGAAAAATAACTGAAAAATAGGCATAAAAAACAAAATACTCATAAAATTTGAATTAATCAATACAGTAAGCTAAATAAACTCTTATTCAAACAATTTTAACAATATAATTTGCTTAAAAAGCTATAAAAAATAAAATTAAAATGACAAAAAAACAATTTTTCAAATTAACATTTTGATTGTGTATTGGACTAACTCATTCAGTCAGTAACCAATGTGCCGGACTGATCTAGCGACCACCGACTCACTAACTGCTGGCCCACGTTCGGCATCGCTAAAATGTCCCCACTGCTAAAAAATGCGCGTTTCCCGTGCACACATTCAAAGTAGCAAATGTAAAATACAACACAATTTTGTAGTACATCGTTACAGAGGTAAAGCGCGGATTTGACTACCAACTCCACCACTAAATGTGGGTCTTCTTTCGGCTTTGCTAAAAATATTTCCCGTAAAATATGCCATGCATGCACCCGCTATAGTAGAAGCCCAGTTATACCGCTGTGCACTCGGACCCTGCTGTTATTAGTCTAGATGCCTAGGGGCATCTAGTCCAGGATGCATCACGTGGAGGATGAACAGTCAGGACTATCACCATCATTGAAAATTGTGACTTTATCAACACTGACTCACATCCTCAGGATCATTAGCATTACTTTGTTTAAAAAACATACCGACTCTTACGTTACCAATTACCAACCAATATTGATAAAAGAGAAAGCTCAAAAAATAAAACCTTTTGAATAGAAAAAAGTTCGCAAAGCACGAAAATGAAACCTGGAAAAACATGAGCTTAACCCGCATCGCAAGCACGAAATACTGATCCTCACATGGATTTGCTGAACTTTCTATTTTGATGGAAAAAAAACATTTCTCGTCAAACAGCCAAGTAATACAAAATGAAAACAAAACAAACGAGAAAAAAACGCAGTAATCAAGGAATCGTAAATAATTAGGCAAACAAAATTACAGTGTAAACATTCCATTTTTAAAATAACAAATAGTCTAGTAAAAAACCTTAAAAACCCATTAATAAACATAACCGAACCGTGCTATTAAACTTGGCTATTAAACTTGGCAGTATGCAAGGACCTATATGGTAAAGTCCTAATGAAAGGATTCTCTTACTCACAGCTAAACCGGTAGTAACGTAGCAGCAGTTGAGGACACCAGGCAATCAGAATTGATCCGATTCACTATAAATAATAAATTTACAAAGTCAGTTACAACCACCCGTAGCTCAGTGGTTAAGGCGTTGACCTGGCGTCGATTCAAGTTCATCTGTGTGTAAAGCTTGAAAGGTATACACTGCTAATGATTCCAACCAAAAATGTGAAACAGCTGTACAGTGCTCCTGGCTGACCGAAACCAAATGAATCTAACAAATCTAATAAAAACCCTTAAAAA
>JAKXYG010000817.1:47500-79289 GCA_025895645.1 Cardicola forsteri
CCCAAATCATTCAGAATTGTTCGCATTCCAATGCGCTAAACAGCCATTTAGATGTATATAAAATATATTACAAAAAAATTTGTTTTTTACAACAAATTTCATAAATTATTCATCAACTTTCAATCAATCATAGACGCAAACTGGTTTAAATTGAATAAAGTTAAATTTCATAACTTGCAACTTAAACAAAATTTCATTTGTTTTTCAAAATACGACACAAAAATTATATTTAATATTCTTTGTCAATCATCAATTATTATTATGCTGAAATGGTTTTTAAAAATATTATAAGTCAAAAAATATCCTGTTTGGGGGGTAAATAGATTGGTATCGTTAAAAGATGCTTTAAATTAATTTGTTTTACTGTATTTACTACGTAACATTTTAAATTAATTGGGATATGAATGACCTTGATATTTTGGAAAACGTTCTAATAACGTTCGTATTTGATAGAGTAAAATAGAACAAAGATAGAAAATTTAAAGTACTACGTTCCCTTTATAATTCCAAATAAAAATAACAGAAGACGTAAACTGTGAAATGAATTCATTTCGTATATTCTCTTTAGTCACAAACATAGAAAGAATCACTATATATATATATATATATATATATATATATATATATAAATATATGATGTAGTATGATGTAATTAACTTAACACCAATAACTACATAGGCATACACATACGCAACATGCCTAAGTTAAGTTATGTTACTACAAGCCTACCTGGATCGGTCAATATCACCATTTTAAAAGTTTCCAACTGATTCAACAAAAACGTGCACTGGTTAAAACATTATTTAACCATGTTCAAGTAACACCGTTAATAAATAATTAGAAACCACAAAGCAAACATTAATCAATAATGAATATTCTAACAAATTTATCAATTTCTATTCAAAGTCATTCAGAATTATAGAAAACATTGTTAACGAAAACAAGCCGGATTTTATAAAAGTGCCTTTTAAAGGTGATAATGTCACAAACCTCCTAAAATAAGACTTAAAAGTGCGATCAAAAGGATATACCCATTGACCCAATTGAGAATGTTATGTACCACAACAGGTCTACCTTTGCCCAACGTAAAAACAGCTAAAGCAATCTTCTCCACCTCCCATTGTATCTACCAGTTCACTTGCAGTTGCGGTGACAAATATATTGGTCGGACAACTCGTCGCTTATCTGAACGGGCCAAAGAACACATTCCCAGTTGGATCGATAAATAGTCCAACCCCAAATGAACATTTGTGCATTTCGTCCATAGTACAAACAAAACACCGAGTTAAAATGTTGGTAACTGCTCAAGCTGCTAATATTTTGAAAACACTTGAATCGGTGTGTACATTCACACATTAAAACCCAAGAACAATTTGTAACTTCATTGAATTTAGTGCATGTATGCGTATGTTCTCATAGTTATTAATCTTGTCATTACATCATATTTTTCTGTACATATATACATATATATACTCGATTCTTATATGTTTGTGACTGAAGAGAATATACGAAATGAATTTATCTCACAGTTTACGTCTTCTATTATTTTAATTTGAAAAGACAGTAAACTTCCCAGAGGAAATATCAACATTTATACCAACACCATAACAATTTATAAATTTGAATCATTGATTCCTTGAACAAGACATATTAAGTGGATATTTTGTCTAAATGGTGGAGTTGCCGAAAATCAACAAGGTCAGTGATACAGCGCCGAATTCAATCCTGGATAGGCTGGAATTTGAGTACCACTAAAGTGCGAAACCTCGTTTGGTTTTTTCAAAATGGCCATTTGCTGAAAAATGTTTCTTGTTAAGCATTCAAACAATAATAGCAAGTTTTCCAAGCTTGTACAAGAAGTAATACTCAAAGTACGAAAATTTGTTGCCTTCAGTCCTAAGATTGAGCTACTATGATACATGGAGTTACTTAATTAAACCAATTAATAGTAACAGAAATTGAAACTGCCTCACAAATAGTAATAAAGTCTCCTAGTCAAAAACGAAATTAAAAATCACAAAAACACACAAATTTCCTACAAATCAATAAAATTGTCTATATGCTAGAAGCGTTAAACATGAATTCCATCAGGTCAACGTGTCTAGAACTTCACTAAATGTCCATTTACCTTTACAAAATTGAATCACTAAACATGGAATAGTTAGGTAAATAAAAAATATAACATGTACACTTTCAACAAAATATCCGCCACCCATCAACTCCACTGTAGCCAATCACAAGTCCACTTGAGAAAGGGGAAGGATGAAAGCTCAAAATAAGCAGCTTGACCTCTGTAAAAAATAATTGCTAAAAAACAACAAAAAGATACCATTCCATGACGGAATGATCAAGTGGTACAGCGCTCGACTTGGACCTGAGGGGTTCGAATCCCACCAAGTTGCGGGCCCACGTTCGACTTCGCTACAATGTGCCCCCCACTGCTGTGCGCGTTTTCCGTCTCAAAACATTTACAAGCAGGCGAAAGCACAATTTCGATACTAGTGCTGAGCGAAACGCAGATAGACGCTTTTCAACGTGCTTGTGGCAACCAAATAAGTAAAACGTACATCCAATTGCATTGTCGATTGTCCCAGGTCGGCATTGTAGAACGACGACGTACAATCGTCATTCGAGTAGGCGCCATTGAAGCACCGGCTAGTCGATATGGGCGAACGAAATTCGGAAGTCATGCACAGACGCCGATATAGGATTGGATAACGGCTGAGTTTGAACCACGTTTTATTGACAATCGAACAGGCTATAAGCGATTCTGGAAAAGGATGAACAATGTTCAATTTAAATTCGTCACCATCAGAGGTCCGAATTGTATCAATCTCGTTGCACTTAATGCACAAGTACGGCCATCTTCGGCAATTGATTTTTTATAAGTATAAGTATTCAAATCCTCGAAAATTAATTGTAAACATACTTTATCAAAATTCTATTTTAAGGATTTAAGTAATTATCGTTATATTCCTAACTATTCCTCGTCCATGCCGTGCATCCTGGACTAGTTGTCTATATAGGCATCTAGACTAATAACAACAGGGACCGAATACACAGTGGCATAACTGGGAATCCACTTCGGCGGGTGAGTGCAAGCATACACGCAGGGTACTTAAAAGGTATCTTAAGGTATACGTATACCATATGTAGCCCTTGGGATATAACCCAAGCTATTGGAATTAATTGTTCAAATATATAATAACAAGCAGATGACTACGTCACCAATTAAATGAAAATGATTTTTAATAAACCTTCCTCATACTGATCGGACGTAAGGAATTATGTCGCATTTTGTGGCCGGCTAGGCTATTCTTAGTAACATGGATGCTGTTCACAAACGTTTGGATGATAATGATCCTGAGGATTTGAGTAGTGCTTATAGAGTCTCACTTTCAATGATGGTGATATTCCTGACTGTACATCCTCCACGTGGTGCATCCTGTACTAGGCATCTTAGATTAATAACAGTGAGATCTGAGTTCACAGTGGTATAACTTGGCTTTCGCGTTACGGCGGTGGGTGTTGTATACACTCAAGATACGTAAAGGTATCTTAAGGTATACATATACCATATGTATCCGTTGATTTGTAAACACACACACACACACACACAAATCACAACAAACGTACTCCACGAAAGAAAGGAGAAAATTTTCAACACCAATTCGATTGGAAGCCACGTGACGAAATCACAACAGTCGAATGTTGGAGCACAAGTCGAATGCAATTGGCTGGCCAGACGCAAACTCTCGAAGTGGCCCAAGCTGATGACACTCTTGGAAGAAGAAAAAATTGAAAAACAACAAAAATTATTATTGTTATTAAGAATAATAACAGTAATAATATTATTACCATTATTATTGCTATAGTTATTATTGATAATATCAGTATTGTTATTATTATTATTAATAGTATTACTATTAATACTATCAATATTATATTATTTTCATTGTTATTAGTATAATTATTATCATTTCCAATATTACTACTATTCTATTATTATTATTATTGCTATTATTATTATTACTATTGTTATTATTGTGATTATTCTTATTATTGTTATTATTATTATTATTATTGCAAATATTATTATTATTAATAGTATTACTATTAATATTATCAATATTATATTATTTTTATTGTTATTAATATAATTATTATCATCATTACCATTATTACTACTATTACTATTATTATTGCTATTATTATTATTATTATTATTATTATTACTGTTATTGCTTAAATACTCCACAAAAAACAATTTTGCGCCGGCACAAATAAATAGTCTTCATTGAAAAGGTTTGACTTTGCACAAAAATGTGATTTATTTATTACGTCGTCAAAATGTTTCAATTCTATAGTCAAGTAATTCCAAATTGATTCATTGTACTACAAGACAAAGTATTACACGGGCAAGCATAAGGTCGACTGCCTGCCTTGGCCTAAACCTATGTGTCGGGGTGGTCTAGCGGTACAGTGCTCGACTCGAATATAGGTGGGCATGGGTTCGATCCCCACCACCGGCCCACGTTCGCTTTCTCTAAAATATCCACTACTAAAAATGTTTCCCGTCAAAATATTTAAATTAATCAACAAAAAAATTAAAAATTGTGAAACTTCTATATCGCCAAGCCCTTTAGAAAAAAAGATTACACAGTGCACAAGGAAAAAGTTTACACTTTCTTCAAATAAATGTATCAATTTTATTATAGGGTTACTAGATACTAATCTTAGAATTATCAGATTTACTAATTAATAAATCTTCTTAATTTGTTTCATCCTCTTTGAAAATTGTCAGCAGAACACCGATTTCAACTCACGCTCAAGACTTGCCTATTAAATCTGATCAATGCTAATTGCCCAATATCTCAGATGGAACCAAAAGTGAATGTGATCCTTTCACTAGGGTAAATGTAGAATTTGCCCAAGTACTTTCCTTGTCTAATCGTAAAATTCAACATTTTGGGGCTGCTAATAATCCTGAGGATTTGAGTAATGCGCTTATAAAGTTTCAATTTCCAATGATGGTGATATTCCTGACTGTTCGTCCTCCACGTGAGTATCCTGGACTCAAATGCCCCCAGACATATAACCAATACACAGGGTCCGAGTGCACAGTGGTATAACTGGGCTTCCTGCTACGCGGGTGGGTAAACATACACCCAGCATACTTAAAAGGTATCTAAAGGTAGCCCCTGGGCTAAGGGAGATGACCATAAAAATCAGACGGTCTCGTCTAATCTTTATGTCAGGTGGCGATGTCACAAGGATGTCATCTACCAGCTAAGAAACTTTGTTACTCTTCCACATTTGTCTACGCTTGTCACGCCATCGAAATCAATCGTTCTACATGTCGTATAAATATAGAAATAATGAAGAGGTGACCACGTCACCAACCAAAAATAAATGAATGATTTCATTTGTCATCTGGAATGCTATCGCTTGTCTGCTATTGTTTGCCGCATTGGCATCCTCTTGATCTTCGCAGGTTGGCAATCTTGTGCTCAAACATAATTTGATATAACGCAAATGAAAATTTTCAATAATATTGTTTAATTATATTAGAACCAATTCTATGTTTTTACTAAAATAAATATTATGCTAACAATATTACTATTTTTTCATTATAAGGATTTTGAAAGTGATATTACAATTGTCAGATTCACTTGAATAATAAATCTACCTAGTTTGAGTTAACCGAGAGTACTGTACAACTGTTTCATCCTTGTTTAGAATCATCAGCAAATTTAAATCCACATTCCTTATGGTTTCAAACCAAAGCCTTATCCATTGAGCTATGAGTGATTAAACCATACCATGTAAATGTATTACTAAATCTGATCAATGCTAAATGCCCGGTGTTCTTAAATACTGTGAGTTATTATTAGCGCTCAAAAGCGAATAAATGTCCGTTCTTGTTAAGAATTTAACCATTTAGATCCTAATATACTGCAACCATAAAAAGGACTTAAGAATACTGTTCACTACCAAAGGTCTCCCTTTGTCCAACATTAAAACAGCTAAAGCAACATTTTCCGCCTCACACTGCATTTATCAGTTCGCTTGCA
Source organism: Cardicola forsteri (assembly GCA_025895645.1). Lineage (NCBI taxonomy): Eukaryota > Metazoa > Platyhelminthes > Trematoda > Strigeidida > Aporocotylidae > Cardicola > Cardicola forsteri. Next base: position 53,575 of record JAKXYG010000817.1, read on the forward strand.
GTTGCGGTGACAAGTATATTGGTCGGACAATGCGTCGCTTAGCTAATCGGGCTAAAGAACACATTCCCAACTGGATCAATAATAGGTCAAACGGAAGTGAATACTTAAGCGCTTCTTCCATATTACGTCATCTACTACAAACCAAACAGATTAATTTTAAAAATTAGTTTAAAGTGCAAATTACTTCTCAAGCTTCGAATATGCTGAAAATTGTCGAATCTGTTTATATTCATACATTGAAACCTGATTTGTGTGCACTAAAGCAGCTAGTTACTACATTGAACTTAGCTTGGTCGTAATGTTTGTGAGTTGTACTAAATTCAATGTAACCTGTGTCCCCTTTTTTGTATATACAGTTAGCGAATAAATTGGCGTCGAAAATTCAAAAAAAATCTCAATTAATTTCTCATCTTTTAATGTTTTTATATAAAAATAATTACTAAAAATTTAAAATAATGCTAAGTATTTAATAGTTAATTTATATTTACTTACAAATATTTATTTAAAAATACCGAGTTGATCAAAAAGCTTATTTTAAAAATAACACCTATATAAACAAAATAACCAAACGCAATTTACACTTTTTAATAATAATTAATATGCTTAAAATCATTGTTTAAATATACATTTTAATACCTTAAGTTTACGTTTCTACAACACAAAATTTACGAGCCATTTCATCTAGTCTTTAATATTTTAGAGCAAATTATACATAAAACAGTTTATTAACACTAAAAATTAGATATGTTTTGCATTTTTAAATATATTAAACGTTATATTTTATGTTGGTAATTTTATTTAATCTTAGATTATGAATTAGTTAATGTTTCATGTAATTTTTATTAGTTACAATATATATCTATAAAATTATACTTGTATTTTAACTATCGCATAATATTGTACGTTTTATAATTAAAATGACGTATTTATTATATGTTATGTGATTGCTACAAATGTTTTAGTTTAATACGTCTTTAGCACGAATTAGTTTAGGAGTTGTCTATATACTAAAATGTTATGTTTGTGACTGACGAGAATATACGAAATGAATTCATCTCACAATTTACGTCTTCTTATATTTTTATTGGGAATGATAAAGGGGAACCCAATGCTTTAAAATAAAAATATATTAGTAAGTGAAAATACATAAGCCGTTGCAACTTGAAAATGTTTATACATTCTTTGAAGTTATCTACAAACAAAACTACTTAACCAATAAACACACACACACACAAGCCTTTATTGTTCATCAGCTGCATGCCATTTAGACAAAAAATCGTTTTCTTTTCAAAATGAATCCCTATTACATTTTGAATCAATAAAAATCAACCAATAATCGATGTTTATTTACTTTTTAATTGAAAAAAAGCCTTTTGCTAAATTACAATTTATCATTAACATACGATTTTGTAGTTTATACTCATTATCAAAGCGAGAGTAGTAAAAAGTAGGTTATAAAACTACCGTTTAATGGAGATGACGTCATGAACCTCCTAAAAATTAGGCTCAAAAGTGCGATTAAAAGGACATATTCGTTGACCCAATTAGAATGTTATATACCGTATTGTGTTCACCCTTGCCCAACGTAAAACAGCTAAAGCAATGTTCTCCACCTCCCACCGTATTCACAGTTTCACTTGCAGTTGCGTGACAAGTATATTGGTCGGACAACTCGTCGCTTATCTGAACGGGCCAAAGGAACACATTCCTGCGATCGATAAAGAGTTCACCCAATGAACGTTGGTGCACTTCGTCAATATTACGTCACTTGGTTCAACAAAACATCGAGTGAACTTTTAATGATTGCTTTAAAGATAACTACTCAAACTGTTAATATGTTAAAAAACACTTGAATCTGGGTACATCCACACACTCAAACCCATTTTGTGCACAAAAACAATTTGTAACTTCATTGTAGAAGGGTGGACTTAACATATGCATGTTGCATATGTGTATGTAGGCATAGTTATAAATGTTAAGTTAATTACATCATATAATCCAAGCCAATAACCATAAATAAAAAATATATATATATATATATATCGATTCTTTTTTTATATGTTTGCACTAAAGAGAATATACGAAATGAATCTATCTCACAGTTTACATCTTCTATTATTTTTGTTTGGAATTATTAAAATTAGTCCAAACAAAATCCCAATTATTGACAAAAGTGCATTCCTACAAATCAATCGAACGAAACTGGCATGTAACTGCATTTTCTCTAATAACTGTGTCATTTAGACTTCGTTTGATTATACAAGAAATATTGTGAATAAAACATGATTCGCATTCATCCTCTCTCTCGCTAATATATAAGTAACAAAAATATGCATTAAGTTACGTAAAATCATAGACATAAAAATAACATCAAATGTTTTAAAAAATACAAAGCATGTACACATTTTTAGTTGTTAAAATATTTCTTGTCTTATGCATTACAAAATACGTAGCATTGCATGTCGTTGGTTTTTTGTGTAACCAGCTGATTTAGGTTGATCAAGAGGCTTAATAATTAGGCTGTTAATGTAGTCTCATATTTAATAATTTAGACAGATAATTCCTTACAATTTGGATATGCTTATAAATTATTTATTCAAAGCGTTGGGCTCCCTTTATAATACCAAATAAAATATTAAAAAATGTAAACTGTGAAATGAATTCATTTCGTATATTCTCGTCAGTTATAAACATGTAAAATTTCGGTATACATATACAAAACAGGGATTATAACTCCTAAACTAATTAGTAGTGTTGAAAACGTAGTTATTAAACTAAAACATTTGTAGCAATCACATAACATGCAATAAATACGTCACTTTAATTATAAAACGTACAATATTATGCGATAGTTAAAATATAAGTATAATTTTATAGATATATATTGTAACTAATAAAAAAATTACAGAAAACATTAACTGATTCACAATCTAAGATTGAGTAAAATTACCAACTTAAAATATGACTTCTAATATATTTAAAAATGTCAATCATATCTAATTTTTAGGATTAATAAATTGTTTTATGTATAATTTACTACAAAATATTAAATAATAAATGAGATGGCTTGTGTTTGTAACCACTTGACTTAGGTGCTTTGGTATGCTTTTGATCAAAATGCTAATATAGTTTTATGTAATCTAAACTTCAACAAAAAAATGATTTAAACGAATATTTTTTGATTTCAATATGCTTATACATGTTAAGGTTTTTATACAAAAAATAAAATAAATAACATTAATGTTAAAACTATTAAATAGCGATTTTTAATAATATAATTATTTTTATTTTAGCCCGTGTTATGGTTAAATTAAGTTTTTTATCGACACAAAATAAATTTAAATACAAATGCTATTAATTTTGTAAAATGACAATACAAATTATTATTTTTATAAACAATTGTAACCCTGGCATAGGTAAAATACATTTTAGCATAAAAAATATTGATATATTTTACTAGAAAAAGACCACTGTTTAAATTGCTCAATATAATTTTTTAAATAAAGGTTATCTAACACTTTTTATAAAATCGATTTAATATTTGTTGCTTATATATATTGTTCCAACTGTAAAATTTTAAGTTTGTACAAAAATGTTTATACACTGCAACTTATTTTTTTATTCAACATATTAATCCTTTTAAGTCAGTGTTTTATTAGCTACAATTAAAAGTAATTAGTATTAAACACAATTTTATTTTACTATTACAAAGCATAATTTTGGTGTTTTTATTTTGTAATAAAAAATTAACTAAACTTCCTGTGATAAAGAAGATATAAAGCATTATATTTTCTGCTACTAAGTAGTAAATAACTAAATTTGTGTTAATTATATTTTATAATATAACAAAATAGTATATTTTATTGTTTTTAAGTTAAATAATATTTTTTTATCAAACAAAAAATAAGTTTTTAATATCTTTAAGAAAATACCCAAAATATTATTAAAAACATTATTATAATTTTAAACGTTTTAAGATATACTGTATTTCTAATTCATATGTATGCAAAATCAATTTTTAACTTAAATTTAATAACAAATCAATATTTTAAAGTAAAAACCGAAGCAACGTTTTCGAAGTAACATTACACAAAAAATCGGTTTTTAAATTATTTCAAATTTTTGGTTACAATGGAAAATTTAGAGTATAAACATACTTTAAAAATAACTAATTTAATATTTTTAATCTTATTTTTTCTTATGAGGTAATAACAACGTAAAGTTTGTGGTTGTAGAAACGCAAACTTAAGGTATTAAAATGTATATTTGAACAATGATTTTAAGCATATTAATTAAAAATGTATTAATTATTATTAAAAAGTGTAAATTGCGTTTGGTTATTCCGTTTATATAGGTGTTATTTTTAAAATAAGCTTTTTTGATCAACTCGGTATTTTTAAATAAATATTTGTAAGTAAATATAAATCAACTATTAAATACTTAGCATTATTTTAAATTCTTAATAATTATTTTTACATAAAAACTTTAAAAGATAACAAATTAATTGAGATTAATTTTTTTTTGAATTTTCAACACTAATTTTACTATTTAGTATATGTTTATTACTTTGAATGTTTTACATGAAACATCTTTCAGCAGCGGGTATTTTAGTAAAGCCGAACGTGGGCCCGCACTAATTGTACAGTTGACATTTAAATTAATTTAAATCACTAGCATACACAAACATTACAACCAAGCTAAGTTCAATGAAGTGACAAACTGTTTTTGTGACACACAAACAGCTTCAAATGCGACTCAAAACAACATTAAAAAGGACCTTTCCATCAATCCAACTAAGAATGCTGTTCACTACCAAAGGTCTCCTTTGTCCAACATTAAAACAGCTAAAGCAACATTTCCCGCCTCACGCTGCATTTATCAGTTCGCTTGCAGTTGCGGTGACAAATATGTTGGTCGGACCATGCATCGGTTAGCTAATCGGGTTAAGAAATGCATTCTCAACTGATTGAACGGAGGTTAATATTTATGTATTTCCTCTATATTATGTTATTTACTGCAAACCAAACATCAAATTAACTTCAAAGATTGTTTTGAAGTCTTAACTATTTTATCCAAACATCCAATATGTTGAAAATCCTCGAATCTGTTTTAAATTTACACATTGAAACCTACTTTGTGTATACAAAAACAGTTCGTCACTAGATTGAATGTAGCTTGGTCGTAATGTCTGTGTATGCTAGTGATTTGTATTAACTTACATGTCAACTGTAATCCCCCCCTATTTTGTGTATATAAACTGATTCATTATATGTTCATAATTGACGAGAATATATGAAATGAAGTCATCTCACAGTTCACGTCTTCTATTTATTGATTGTTACTAGTCAAATGTTTTAGAAGGAAATATTTCGGCAAATGGACATCGAAGAAAAACTGAACGAAGGCCCACATTGATTACCAACAGTGGGGATCAAACCCATGCCCACCTAAGTTCAAGTCGAGACACCACTGACATGAAATTGAAATAATATCAATTTTAGTAACGTTACGTGAAAACTCATCTGATATTTAAATTTTAAAAAATTGGCGCTAAATTCGATATAGAGTAGTGATGGGCGGCTCGTGTTACCACCAATACTGAATGCAAACTTTAATTTAGTTTTGTTCAATATTGACTTATTAAAAGATGTTTTTTTTTAAAAATTAATTTGTTGCACGATAGCTATTTTATACTTTACATTAAATAAAAATGTTTTTGCAAAATACAGTCTATTTATTTTTAACGGAAAACGCATCTTTCAGCAGTAGCGACATTTTAGCAAAGCCAAACGTGGGGGCCCGCATTGAGTGGGTCGGTCATGGGATTCGAACCCCGATGCCCACCGAGGTCCAAGTCGGGTGCTGCACCGCTCGACCGCCGCAGTACATATTCGACTATTTCAAATAATTGTCAAATAGTATAATGATTATTTTAATTAATTAACTGTCAAACATACCATCAAGTGTTCCAATAAATTTGTCTTTTGTTGATTACTCAAAAACAGTGACAAACATTTGATCAGCTGAATCAAAAAACCGAAAATAAAATAAGAACCGTTTAAAAATACAATCAACAAACACTATAGCATAATAATAGTTTCAAATTGATCTCGGTAAATAAATACTGCCTACAGAAACATCAAGAAGACACCATTTCATTTGATTAAACTATGACAAATAAGCGAAAGCAGCATAATTCCGATGACAGAGTTGGGCATAAACTGAATAGAATTTCAATTTTCATTCATTTTCATTTTGGTTGGTGATCTGGTCACCTCTTCATTATTTCCCATATTTATACGACATAGCAAACGATCGATTTCGATGACTTAATAAGCGTAACAAACGTGGAAAAATAACAAAGTTTCTTGGCTGGTAAACGACATCCTTGTGACGTCGCTACTGTTCGCAAAGATTGACGAGGCCGCCTGATTTTTTGTAAGGGTTATCTCCTTTAGCCCAAGGGCTACATATGTATACCTTTAGATACCATTTAAGTATCCTGGGTGTATGTTCGCACCCACCTGCCGTAGCGGAAGCCCAGTTATACCGCTGTGCACTCGAACCTTGCTGTAATTAGTCTACATGCATATAAACACCTAGTCCAGGATGCACCACGTGGAGGACTAACAGTCAGGAATATCACCATCATTGGATATTAAGACTTTATAAACACTACTCAAATTTTCAGAATCATTAGCATCGCAATTTTCAATATGCACGATCGTTAGAGCATCCTCCTTGGAAGAACTAACTATGATAGGGCTTGCTCGTACATTTGACTAGGTAAAGCATATCCTTTAGAATGTACAAACCATCAAGTTTTGCGTTCTTAAATTTCCGTCTATAAAAATGACCCAAACTTGTTTGCAATACACATTTCTCTCAAAATTTAAATAGGCCTAAATCATACAACTTCATAACTACTTATGGACAATGGTACTGTCACACGTATGTCATCCTTCAACCCCCCACACGATGGTATTAATAAATGTTGTACATTTATAATTACTTCAACATTAAACAATTGACCGCACTTTTTTTTAATGCTTTATAGATATGAAAATAATTTTTCAAATCAGTCTTTTCGGGTTAATGATTTCAATTTTACAATCATCATTATCATCGGCAATAAACACCCCCCCACCACCGGTTATTATCGCCCAAGGTAGTCCAAATTACCAAGTCTGCAAAAAATACCAACTTGAGGACATAAACATTTCTAAGAAGGAAGACCGACTCCTACTTAACGCGTCCACAGGTGGCGGATAGTGGAACGGCCTAAGGGGTTAGCTGTGAATAAGGCTGTGCCAAATAAACAGCGGTGGACCAAACAGATACTCCAGCGTTACAAGGTCGTTAATGCGTTGACAAGAAGGCGACAATGGTTATCGGTGTCACTCTGAGTATTATTACCAAGCAGCCCTATTTAGAGACAGCACTGCTTGCTCCATCCGGAAGGGGCCTAAAACAGGTGATTTAAAATTGCTCGTCTTCTCATCAGGATGGCTGGCCGCGGCTAAATGGCCTATATACTTGCGGTCGAAACTCTTAATCTTGCATTGACAAAAGCGAGGCTATACCGAAACTAATTTTGGTTTCAATTTTGTACAATTATTCAAAATGTACATGCTATAAATAAAATGTACATTCGTGTAAACATTCTTTTAAATTAAATTGTCTATTTCAATATTAATAAACCCAAGTAAAAACTCAATTTACTGCCTAATATAATAGCTTAAAATACAAATAGTAATCATTATTTTGTCAATTTATAATTATTGAAGTATTATTGTATGAAATGGCCATAAAAAGGTAATATTATTTTAAAACAAAGCGTAAAACTAACAATTCTATATTGATAAAATGTATAGAACCAACTTTGGATGCATATAAGCCTCTAGATTGAAGTAATATCGACATTTTTGATTTCATATTTTTATATGGTGCATCCCCGACACACGGATTAAGAACCAGGTGTACAATGGTATAACCGGGTATTCGTTTTAATAAATAAATAAATGCAAGTATATACCCAGGGCAATTAGAAAAGTATATATATATATATATATATATATGACATGAAGCAAGTCGGTCAAAAGATTCAGGCGGTTTTATTAATCTTTATACACAATGGTATCGTCCCAAAAATTCCATTTATCAGTTGGAGAAAGTCGTGATTTTCAAACATTTGTTGTACATAGAAGCTTTCCTTTGTATGTACAATTTAATTGTTCATGACATGTTATCAACCGTATGATCAAAATACCACAATGAGAAAAAGTAATGGGCAACATATTATTGCTCAATTAACTTACATTAATTGTGCTTAAAACCAAACTATGTAAAATATAAATTTGATATTTTTTTACTATATATACTCTAAATTGTAATAGTAAAATATTTTTGTAAAATTAGATTTAAATAATGGGATGCTAATGATCCTGAGAATTTGAGTAATGCGCTTATAAAGTATCAATTTCCAATAATGGTGATATTCCTGACTGTTCGTCCTCCACGTGGTGCATCCTGGACTAGGTGTTCCTAGGCATCTAGACTAAAAACAACAGGGTCCGAGTGCACAGCAGTATAACTGGGCTTCCGCTACGACGAATGGGTGCAAGCATAAACCCAGGAAATATGTGTCATATAAATCTGGGAAATAATGAAGAGGTGGCCACGTTACCAACCAAAATAAAAAAATAAATGAAAATGGATTTAAATAAGAACTAAAGATTTTCGACATTTATTATTTAATAATTTGTCAATTTTAGGCAAAACTTTGAAAAAAAATATTCAAAATCTTTATGTTATAAAGCAAATTAATCACAATCTAAGAAAATGTTAATTATACGTAAAAAGATAATTATTTAGTAAATTAGCAAACAACCTAAACTTATCTTACCATATATATGTTGGATAATGCAATTAATTGTATAACCTTATTCAACAAATTTGTATATCAAAAGATTTAAATAAATTATTTTATCACACTTTTCCAAGACGTTCAGTAAAACTACGACAGATTTAAAAAAAAATACATGTGTAAGTTTGAGTACCATCACTGGCACTATATGTGAGCCATTATTCGGCTTTACTGAATATCCAACGCGTTTCCTTTAAAGCATTACAAACAGTCAAAAACCAATCGATCAATAAATAAAACACTGAAATAAACGTAAATTTCTGAAATTTCGGTCATTAAATTTTTAATATTAATATATTCGTATTTCAATTGAAAAAATGTTATTGACTAAAAATCGGACAAAATTAAATAGAAACACATTTAATACAAATTCTTTAACTTTCGTTAAAAGCGTTCTATAAAAAACGAATTAAATCAATTATAATTCTTTCAAAAAATATCAACAAACAAGTCTATGTAATACGTGCACTTATTAAATAGACAATTAAATACTCGAATGTTTTTAAACTTATCAAATTGGTAGAATACTTACACAAAAAAATCATATAGTATAATGTAATATGCATTAATTATTACCTTAAATATAGTTTAAATATTTAAAATTTCAAAATTTCATATTAAATTCTTAATGTAAAGGATATTACTCTAATGGCTTTCAATAATAAAAACATTTATCACATCATACATAAATACATTAAAAAAATATTTTAGACAATTTAAAATAATTAAAAACTAACCTGTAAAATCTGATAAGGTTTCAAATTTAATTCTACATTCTCAGATAATGAAGAAATTAATGTTTCACTAAATCAAAATTTTGCAAAAGTATAGTAAGTATACAATTATAACTAGTAAATAATTGCACATTACTTCAAACAAATATTTTAATTTAAAACGCAATAATTAATTTTTTCATAAAACATCATTTAAAGTTGTCGTCAAAATTATTACATTTGCAGATCGCTAATCCATAAAAATGTTGGAAGCCCATTTCCCACACAACCCTACCTTTAAGTATATGTAAAAATTGTCAACAAAACACTTATAGAAAACAGCTTTTTATATTTGTTTGCTACTTTGGATACTTTACAGAAAACACCTTTCAGAAGTAAACATTTTAGCGAAGCCGAACTTGGCCCGCATTTTAGTGTCGGTGGTGGGATTCGAACCCATGCCCACACAGGTTTAAATCGAGCGCTGTACCGCAAGACAAACCTGGCATGCATATATATATATACAATTAGTACACTTACTCCGGATTATTAGTTAAAACATTGAGAATTTCTTTTTTCATGTTAGCAAACCATTTATTTCAATATACTGAAAAATACTTTCTAAAATATAAAAAGGTTTTATGGTAAAAATATGTTCAAATTTAGTTTTGACAAAAATGTTTTAAGTTATAAAAAATATAAACAAACCTTAATTATAACTATTATGCTTTACAAAATAACGTTTTATAAAAGCTATATAAAACAAAATAATCTATATTCTTAATAAAACAAATCCTAAATGTTCTTTATTTGCTTTAATTAAATTGACAATTGCCAATTTTATTAACGTCATTTACAAAATAAAAGATTTTATAAAATAATATATATATATATATATATGGTAAATTCATTGTTACAAAACTCTAAAACGATAAATTTCAAGGGGCTATACTATCTCCTCTTCTTTTCTCACTTTATGCCGGGGTGGTCTAGCGGTACAACGCTTGAATTCGGACCTCGGTGGACACGGTTTCAAATCCCACCACCGACACTAAAATGCGGGCCCACGTTCGGCTTCGCCAAAATGTCCACTACTGAAAAATGTTTCTCGTAAAACATTAATAGTAGTAAACATATAAATAAAAAAAATTAAAATTTATGTCGACCCTCTAAAAATTTCATCTGATTAAAGTTTATTTAAATATTTAAAAATTATCGTTTACTGATCAGGTGAACAATAGAAGACAACGACCAACCCCTACACGCCGACCTAAACAAATCAATTTCAGCTGGTAAAACAAGAAAATTTATTCATATTCAATCAAAAACAAACATATACCATAATTCGCGAATTTCTTATTTAGCAAGATATTTAACCAACCCTGAAGTCATAAAGAATGAACTGTTCTTGTGTCTTACAAATATTAATTAATGTATTTTTTATGTTTTCACATCAAAGACGGCTTAACATTTTACTAGTTATTTTGTATAAAATTTCATTTCTTATTTATCTTTTTATCCTCATTTCATATTTTGTATCCTATGAACCTGAATATACTTCTACTGAAGTATTTAAGCTAACTGTAACTGCAATACTTTCTAAACTGTCACCAACAATACTACAAGCGTAGGTTTAAATGTCATCACCGGCACTAAATAAGAACCCTCGTTCGGCTTCGCTAAATGACCACTTGCTAAAAATGTTTCCTGTATAACATTCAAGCCACAACAACCAAATAAATCAAAGGAATTGCTACTAGTTATACAGTAAATAAATTCTTAAATAATTATTTGATAAGAAACTATTGAATTTTCTATAAAATATAAATATTTATCTCTTTACTCTGTTTTCTTATATATATATATATATATATATATATATATATATATATATATATATATATATATATATAAGCTAACCAAACGCCATAATGTAATTTTAAATAAAATATGCTAGTTTATATATATATATATATATATATATAATATATATATATATAAGCTAACATATTTTATTTTAAAATTACGTATGGCGTTTGGTTTTACATCTATTATGTGATAACAACAAATTAATAAAACTTTTTATTACCAAAAATATCCAGATTAAAAAAAAATTAAATGGAAATTCATACTAACAAAATAATCATGTTAAATATAATTAATGTTTTATTTAATTATTAATAGTAAACTTAATAAGAATATTTATATTATGTAAACAAAATTGTTAATAAAAAATTATATAAATAACCCAAAATATAATTAAATTGTTTATACCATATCTTTTGCAAACAATTAAACACTTTTAAAAGTAGTACACGCATTAAAAACAACAAGAATATAGTAATAACAGTAATCGTAATTGTTAGAAAAAACGTTTGTTAATTATTAACTAACACATTTAAAAAACAAATTAATAAATAATATAAATAGTTAACTCAAGATTACATAATTTTAGTAAAACAACAAAGTGTACATTCCGGGTAAACCTCTAGGTTATGTTCTGGTAAAACTTGGATCATTAAAAGATATTTGTAAATAAATATATATATATATTTATAATTTATAAAAATAATAACAAAATATTAACAAAAATTAATAATAATTATTTTAATTATTTTATTATATATTTTAAAAAACTTTTGTTCAAAAGAACATGAATCACTGCGTTACGCTTGCGTGACGTGCTGACTAAAAGTAGCTTGTTGTTTTGCGTTTACTCGTTGTTTTACGTGTCATTGTTGTTTGTTTTTGTTTTTGTGTCAATTGTGCAACCTGCTGTTGCTCAATTGTTCGAATCAGTACGATTTGCAAGAATTGTGCCTGAACCTATATATATATATATATATATATATATATATATATATATATATATATATATATATATATTTATATATTTATATATGTATATATATTTGTATATTTATTTTTTGTGTGTGCATATTTGTGCTAGTTATTTACTTATTTGTGTATATCTATATGATTAGTTTTTGAACTATTTTTAATAAAATTTGTGTTGTAAGCATTTGCTTGTTTGAATGATCTGTATGATTAGTACTTGAACTATTTTTAATAAACTCCTTTACTGATTATCACCTTGCATTGCATTGTGATATTTACTTTTATTATATTTTTAACAGTATTCAGATTCTACAATGAATTTCTCCCAACCAGCACTATGTGGAAGACGTGGGTGTAGTAAGTCTGTAAAGACTGATATGTTTTGTTCTGGGTGTAACACCTGGTTTCACGAAAACTGTACTGGTCTTTCGGAACCCCTATATAAGTTATCCAATAGTGACGAAAACTTCTATTGTATAAATTATCTATGATCTAAGGAACACAGAGTTGATTCTTCTTCGGATTTACTTAAGCTAGTCAATGAGGTCAAGTCGCGGCTCTTCACGCGTCCTATTCAACCTCTACTTCAAAACAGTCAGAAGAAATTAAATTGCTCAAAGACTCAGTAGCGAGTCTTTCCCTGTTGATCAAGGATCCCCCTTCTTCGACCTCTATTTCAAATCAAACAGAAGAAATTAGACTGCTAAAAGAATCAGTAGATAGTCTTTCCCATTTAGTTAAGGAACCCCCATTTACAACATCCTCCGACTCTCTCAGGACGAAATCCTTTGTGCTGCTAAACAACTCGCAGCTGATAGACGACGTGATCACAACCTAATAATTAAAGGAATTCCAAAACCGCAACTAATTATAAAGAATCGTCTCCAGATTGTTAATTCTTGTCTACCATCGCCTTCTGAGGTTAAAATTTCCCGTATAACGTGTAAGCGCCCTCACTCCTTCCCCCCAATCATAGTCAGTAGTACCCCCAATGTTGTAAGTGAAATCTTAAGTATCTGGCCCACTGTTCGCAATAATTTTTTCGGAATTCGTCTACACAAGGACCATCCTATGTCGGATAGATTGGGTAAACCTCGCTCCTTAGCCCAAAACAGTTGCCCGAAACTTTCGGCCATCTCTATTGTTAAACTTACCCCTCTTAAGCTCAAAAACACCTCAATTCCTATCACTAACTTACAGGATTTTCCCTCTCCGCCCCGGAGTCGCGTCCCGTTCCTTCATCGACTAAAAAAAACAGGTGCGCTACTTCCCTCACCAACCCCGTCCCATTAAGTTTTTTCTATACTAATGCGTTTAGCCTCTCAAATAAGCTTTTCGAACTAACCAGTCTAGTCGAAGTCTCATGGCCCCATATTATTGGAATTACAGAAACTTGGCTGTCGAATGATATACATGACAACGAATTGCTAATCCATGGCTATAATATCATCCGGCTTGACTCTAAGGGCTCCAGAGGTGGGCGATGTCTTTTCTATATTAAAGAGGATATCAGTTTTACCCCCCAGCCCTCTTCTGAACTTCATGATCAAGGGTATAATCTTTTCTCAGTTGCTATCACTCTCTCCTCAGGCGAGAGCATCCTCGTCTCAATCCTTTACCGTTCCTCAGCGCTTCCTGAAGCCTCCAACCGTTCCCTATTTCTTGAACTCCATTCTATTTTAGCGTCCAAACACGATTACCATTTTCTAATAGGGGACTTCAATGCCCCCTCTATTAACTGGAACTTGTTCAGCTGCTCTACTAAGTCCTTTGATTCTACTCTTCTTCATTTTAGTATAGAACATGCACTTACCCAGCATGTTCGCTCTCCTACCAGGTTTAGGATTGGTAGCTCCTCATTTTGTCTAGATCTAGTTTTCACAAACAAAACCTCTTTGATTGATGGCATCCATCATTTACCTCTTTCTTTCTTTCACAGCTCACTTTCCCTCATCCGCAATAGGCCTGAAGCATAGGTCCTTGCCCGCTCCTAACATCCGCCGTGCTGATTTTGTAAGTTTCAGGAACTACTTAGGAATGTTACCTGGGACCTCTCCACTAACGACATAGATAGTCTTTACGACCATTTCTCTCACATCATCCGAGTAAGTATTGAACGTTTTATTCCATTTCATACCCCAACCCCTTCTAAACCCAAAATTCTCCGTTTCATTATCCGCACCATTAAGTTGCGCAATATTGCCTTTAATCAGTAAAAATTGACAAATCTCCTTATTTTCCTCTACCGCTATTTAGATCTCCGTAGTAAATCAGTAGCATGTCTCAGGCGGTTTAAAAGCTATTGACTCCACTCACTCCTGAACAATGCCAGATCCGACAATAGTCTTCTTTTCAAATTCATCAAGAACAAGCAAGGATATGATCTCTCCCTTCCCAAACTTAAAAGTGCTTCTGGTTCCTTTTTATCGTTACCAGATATGTGCACCACCTTTGGTAATTATTTTAAATCCGTTTTTAATCAGGATTTTACTATTGGTTCTCTTCCTGAACCCACCCTAGATTCAGGATGTCCCATTATTACGCGATCTCTAGTTTTTAAACATTTATCACATTTTAAATCTTCCTTCCGAGGTGCAGATGAACTATTCCCGAGAGTTCTTAAAGAATGTGCCTCCAAACTAGCCCCTCTCTTTACTCATACTTTTAATCGCTCTATCCAGTCCGGTAAATTACCTGCTATTTGGAAACTCGCCTTTATTCGGCCTATTTATATGTCCGGTTCCATGTTCAAGTCGGAAAGTTTCAGGCCGATTAGTATTTTATCCGGTTCTAGCAAAATTTTAGAGAAAATCATTAAATCCCATTTAGTTAATTTTATCTCTACAAATAACCTAATAAATTCAGCTCAACATGGGTTTATGCCTGGGAGATTCTGTCTTTCCAATCTATCGACGTTTACAAAGAGCATTACCGGCATGCTGGATCGGTCATCATCAGTCGATGTACTCTACTTCGACTTTTGCAAAGCTTTTGATAAAGTTTCGTATTCAGCTTTACTCGGTAAACTAAAAGCTTTTGGGATAAGTCCTCCGCTCCTAAATTGGATAAGTGACTTTCTCACTAATCGTAAGTTCTGTGTCAAATTAGGTAGTGCAGCCTCCTCTCCCTCTCCAATCTCTTCGGGGGTCCCTCAGGGATCTGTCCTGGGTTCCCTTCTTTTTAACATCTATATCAATGATCTGCCTACAGTTATTTAATCTAACATCCTGCTTTATGCTAATAATGTTAAAATCTGGGGCTCTAACCCCAAACAACTACAACAGGATATTATTAACATTTACCAGTGATCTAAGAATAATGCACTTCCCCTGAATATTTCTAAATGTAATCATTTCTCATTTGGAAAATCTTCAGAAAACCGATATAGTGTTCCTAGTGCTCAGACTATCTCTAAGATTGACACGGTGAAAGATCTTGGTTGACTTTCAATTCCTCCCTTAGCTTCTTGTCACACTATAATAAAACATCGTTAACCTGCTATCGACTTATAATTTTTTTTAGGCGTAATTTAGGAAATATTCCAGCTAATTGTACCCGACTTCTTTATCAATTATACATTAGGCCGCACCTAGAGTACTGTATTCAAGTAACGTCGCCTATCATAAGGCAGATATAGTTAAACTTGACAAAGTTCAAAGAAGCTTCACTAGACTCCCACGTACCCTAAAAAGTTTTCCTTATCCCAAGCGAATAAAAGCGCTTCGTTTCTTTCCACTAAAAGATAGGAAACTCCGGGGCGACCTAATTCTAGTTTTCAAACTCTTAAACTCTACCCATTTTAAGCACATGTTTGCCATTTCCCATGATTCCCGTAGAGGACACTCTCTTAAGTTCTCCAAGCCGCGAGTTCAATTCCAACTAAAACTTTTTTTTTTTTAAAGTTATCATTGCGTGGAACAATCTGCCCCCGCATGTCGTTTTAGCCCCTTCCCTTCAGGCGTATGACAAATTTTACCTTCTCAAGTCTACCTAATGATTTTCTTTTGTTAATTACTTTTATTTTTTTTATTTATTATTTTTTAAATTGATATTTAATACTTTGAACAAAGTATTAAAAAGAGTTTTCCTCCTATTTAACTCTTGTACAAACCTGAAACCTAAAAGTAACAAAATTATTCTATATATATTGCAGGATGCAAGTTAATACATAACTTGAGTAATTTAGGATTTAGGATTTTTCACAAGTTGAGTAGGCCAAAACGCCTTTTAGTACTCGGTTCTCAAATTGTCTCAAATTTTTCAGAGAGAAAATGAAATGGATGGTGAGGGTAAAGGAGGATTAGTCACAGAAAAAATATTTGAAATTAAGATAAAATCAAGGTAAAAGTGGAAGTTAACAATTATAGAAAACGAGCAAAAATTATAAATATGCAAAAAACAATAATAAAACAAGTTACGTATTACAATGCAAAAACACTGCAATAATCTTCAAAAAACAAAAAAAGAGAAAAGGATGAATAACGCTCCAATGGACGTGTAGCGTAACGCGCGCCTTACCTCACGAGTCTAAGAAGAAAGCTCCTTTTGATCACATTTTGTATAGGTACAATAATGCTATAATTCAATTCAATACCTTTAAATACTTTGATCTAAAAAACAATGTTACTTAAAAATTGGTTGAACTGTAGAATTTTCTATTTAAATTAAAAATTCTTAAAAAGTTTTTTTAAAAACTTAAAAAATAGACAGTTACGACTGGACTTAATAAATTCGAAAACAGAAATAAAAATAATTATACAATCTCTTATTGGTTAGCAAAAACAACTTAAGAATTTCTGAATATTTAAAGTAATATGTTTTTAGAAAACGTTAATAGCTTTGTAGCTCATTTTTAGTTTATTTTAGAATGTAGGAAAAATGTTATAATCTGAGTACATCACTTTAAATAAGGTTTTATATAAAATTAATTAAGGAGTTGGATGCAGTTAGTGAATATCGTGTTCACATTATTTTTAAACATGTTGGAAATTTAAAACAAGCGATAAAAGTGTTTTAATTGAACAATACTATAAAAATTATAATATAAATAAAAATTAATAAACTAAAATTTTGAAATGTTTTTTACTAATTCTTGCACACAGCAGCGTAGCTCACTGTTTGTAAAATATAAAATTAGAATGAGAAAATGTATGCAACATAAAACCAGTTTAAAATTTGTTGTAATACAATTTTGTTACAGGTTACAGGTTTAGTGAATTGACTCCAGATTGTGGCTGCGTAGCCTTGTTTCACTAAACGCGAGATGAGGACGGTTCTTGTATGTAACAAACTGCGTCGGTTGTCGTAATAGGTTGCGTGGATTATTGAGACCTAGTTGTAGTCTCCTTCCCAAATATAATACGTCTATACTGATTACTTAGAGTAATAAATAAGAACGCAAGATATGGATTGGAAAACTTGTATTGCCAAATTACAGACTGATTGTGGGGACAAAACCAAGATGGAAACTGGAATGGACGAATTAATCGCAGGAAACGGATGTTATTAATGGCGTTGGAACAGTTGTTTTTATAGCCGTTCCCACTGGTATGTACCATTGATACATTCAAACAAAATTGTTAATATTTGAAGAAAATTAATTGCCAAAAATTAAATGTTAATTTTTGATAATAGAAAATAATATTGTTTATTATTTTGGACTTCGAAATATCTTCGTCGATTTTCACCGCTACACAGGTTATAGGTTGATACACGAGTTGAGTAAAAGCAAAACGTTTTTTTTATTTTCGGTTTTATTTATTGATGATATCAGTAAGATTAGGGGGGAAATATAAAATGGATGATGAAGTAAAGGTGATTAGTCACAGAAAAAATATTTAGAATTAAGACAAAATTAAAGTAGATAGTGGAACTTAGCAATTATAGAAAACGAATAAAAAATAAAAATATGCAGAAATAAAAATAAAACAAGTTACGTATTACAATGTAAAAAACACTGGAATAATCTTCTTCCAATGGACTTGTAGGTGACGTGCGCCTCACCTCATGAGTTGTTTAATTTTATTTTATAAATTAGTATAATAATTTAAAATATTTAATTTTTGTTTACATTATATTTTTTTCAATTTTTTATGTTTAAATATTTTTAAAATAAAATAATTAAAAGTTTTTGTTTAGCTATACCAATTAAATGTACTTATTCACAAGATCTTAATGTAGTTAAAATGGAGCGATTTTCTAAACTAGTTGCACTATGCAGTCAGTCACATGAAATTATTAATAGAGAAAATCTTATAATACTTTTGAGTATATTAAAGGAAAAAAATGATTTAAATAGTTTGCAACTTCAAGATTTAATTGTCTGTCTTAGCGGTGGTATAACAAATGCTAGCGGCAAAGTGAACGAGGAAATTAATAGGTTATTTGATATATGCGGTAAATTGTGAAAAAATATAACTTTGCCAGAAATTTTATTTGTTAAATGTCTACGGTGCATTAATGAAATATCAGAAAATTTGTTTAGAAACGTATTAGATGATATTATTGAGGTAATTTTTTAATATAATTTATAAAATTTAGCCATTATCGCGAAACTCAAATGATGGTATATTTGATTTTAATTAATTATTATTTTAGGTTTGATAATGTTTACAAAAACACTGTTAAAACTTATGTTAACCGTAACTTTGGATAAAAAAGTTGAATTGGTTTATCGATTTGATGTATGTTATATATATATATATATATATATACAAATTGCACTACATGTTTAATGTTAAAATAGAAATAAAACTTTATAGTGTTAAAAATTGAGCTTTTTTAAAACAAATACAAAATACTCAATAACAATTTCTTTCAAAAATATGTGTATAGTAATAAGAGCAAACTTTAGTAAACATTTTTTTAGTGTTTGAATTAATTTAATTTTTATTAAGTTATAATTATTTATTTTTAAATAAATGCTTTATCTTATCAGTTAAGTTTTTAAACCGTTTTTATTACTACAAGTGTTGTAGTGTATTATCAACTTAAAATATTCTAATTGATTATTTTTCTATTGATTGAAATTTATTACAAATATTTAATATAATTAATAGTATTTTTTAATTTTCCTTTATTATAGGTATTAACATTGATAAATAGAATGTTTTCAGGTGTTGAAGTAAGGTTAAAAAATAAAATTTGGCAATTGAAGGAAACCCAATCAGTAATGTAAGTGTTTTGCAATAAGTAAATATTTTTGTGTTCAGCGCTGATTATGCTACTCAATTGGTTAACTTGGGTGATTATGATTTACAAGCACATGCATGTGCGCTAATTTTGCGTTTGGTTCCTAAAGATAATCAGAATGAATTTGTTTTGAATTATTTGTGTTCGGGAAATACAAAGATTTCGAATATGTTTTTGAATATAAGTGGTCGTAATTTTGAATTCGTACGTAACATTGTAATATTTTAATTAATTAATAAATATTAATGTTTACTGTTAAAGTTTTAATTTTGTTAGTTAAATTTACATGTTGCAGTATTTAAAAAGTATTTAGTTTATGTGAACAGTTTTTTATATTTAATTTAAATTTATTTTCTATGAAATATTTACATTTTTTAGTTAAATTAGCATTTTTATTAGCAAATAAATTGGTTTATAAATACATAAATGTTGTTGAAGTTTTTTATACAAAACCTTTTTTAATGATATAATGCACTATTTTAACCCTAGTTTTACAAAGTTTATTAAATTGTGTTTTAAAAATACAATTTTTTTTTGTTTTAGGAAATTCGGAAATTTCTCAATGCTTTAAATACAATAGATCTGTTTTCTCTAAAGTAATTAGCTATTTCTAGCTTACTTGTAATTTTCTTATTTTGATTTAGAGTTATTTCTTTGCCTTGTGAAGCAATAAAATTGTGCAATCTAGAGGTACGTTTATTTGCATTTCATATAAATTCCATACATACATTTTAAATATAATTATTTTTATTTTTTAGTTAATTGTAGTAATTTAAAATGCATTGTATTTTTTTACTTTTTCTGTATTGAATAGGTTGATTATCCAAAATCAGTTGAACGAAACAACGATCGTTTTTGGCTGGATTTTAATATTTCTACAAATAGAATTACTGCTTATTGCTTGCCATTGTCACATGACTTATCTTTAGTAAATGTTTTTTTATTTAAAATTGAATTTTTAGAATACCAAGTTATAAATTACGCTAAGTGTTTTGTTTGTTTGGATAGTGTTCAAAAATAGTTTATATTTGATGATAATTTAGTTTATGTAATGCTTGTTGCTAGTAAAACTATTTAACATTTTGCTCATATGCAGCAATGTATTTTATGTCTCAGTAAATAATACATATTTTATAATTTAAACATGTATGTAATACAATACTTTTTAATATTTAACGATATTTTAGTTACATTTATTTAAATTCGAAAATTAAAATTTATTTAATGTAAACCTGTTATTAATTTGTTTTAAATAATTAAACAATTTTAAAGCTAATTAAAATTAAACATACTTTTCTTTTTTACAGGATCAAAACGATATAAACTGGGAAATTTTGTCAATATATTCTGAACTACTCGACTCATTGGATATTGAACGTGAGTACATTTGTGTATATTATATTTTACTATTATTATTATTATTATTATTATTATTACTATCATCATTACAAAAGCTCCTTTGCTTTAAAAATAAGCGTAGGACAATAAGATAACAGTTGCAGCAAAACAAACAAACAAACAAAGTTTCATTATTCAAAACGAACATGGGACAACAAACTTTTCCATATATTCCAACATTTTTCCAAACGTTTTGTTTGATTCCATGAGACATTTATTTCAATTAGATCTTTCTGAATAGTTTTTAGCCACGTTTTTTGTGGTATACCAACTTTTCTTTTACCATTTTTAATAGTCTATTCCAAATCTGCTTTTGCTGGTCTTTCGGGAGGTAAACGTAGAATTTTTATTATTAGTAAATCTATTAATGAAGGACACTGCAAAGTGGTGCAATGGTGAAGTTGTTATGCAAAAAGAGAAGCAAATAAGTAGTTTTACTAGTAGTAAAATATTTATAAATAAGTTATTGAGAATGAATTATTATTATGTTGTTTAATGTTTCCAAGCATTTTATGAATGATTTTTGATTAGATTGTGAATTGCTCACAATTTCTAAATTCTTACCAACGTTCTCCATTTCTATTTTATTTGGTGTATTTTGGTAAAAAGAATAATGCATGTTATGAAAAACGATTATTTATTTATTTTTAAAACGTGTTTCAATTTTGTGCTTAACATTTTATGTTTACATGGGCATTATGCTTTAAGTTTAAAATCTTTGGATTTTAAGGTTTTACTATTTGGTCTTTAAATTTCCGGTATTTTTAGCTGTTGTTTTTAAACAAGCATTTGATCAGAATTGAATTTTTTTTATTGTACCGGAGTGGCGGAGTTGGTAGAAAGCCAAACTTGAAACTGGGCCATGTATCTCTAGCATAATAAAAGAAAGACGATTAAAATGGATTGGCCATGTTTTGTGTAGATCGCCCACTCATCCAGGCAGAATAACTATGGAAGCCTATCCATTACTCGGATACAAAAGAAGGCCAGACGGCCAACGGAAAATTTGGACGGATATTGTGGCACGCAAACTCAGTTCTTTTATTGGGCGTCCGTTTGTTTACCCTATGCAGCCAACAGAGATTATTGGAGGGGTTTAACTCGGGATGTAATGTTAGCATACCTCAAGTGTCGTTCATTATGTTCACATTTCGATAGTTGATGTTTTTGTGACGTTTTGGTATTTGGACTACTCTGGATCTTAATAACCGGTGGGTATGTTTATCTCCGATGATGATCATGAAGAAGTTGAAACTGGGTGGACATGAGTTAACGTTTTTCCACTGGTGCTAAATGCGGCCTCTAATTTGGTTTCCCTCAAAAGATAAATTGGCAATTAAACGACATTTTATTTTCTAAAATGTATTGAGTACATTGGTAAATGGCGCATCTATATTTGAGAAACTCCATTTTTAATTATTAGGTGAGCAAAATTGGCTAAAATTGCGATTTACAACAATCGATCCTATTTGTGATTTTTGTGACTGGGCTTCAAACATTCGAGGCAACACGATTGAATTCAAAATTTCGATGGAAAACATAGATTCCAAATTTGTCAGAATGAATTTTCAAAGTACCAAATCGGGCGACAGGGAATCGGATCTTTATCCAATTTTAGAACGGCTACAAGGATTGGTAATTTCTTTTTTACAGTTTGCCTGAAAGCAACGTTTATGTGTTTGGAAATTATTTGTCGAAAACAGCCATTTTTATTAGATTTTTACTTATGCTCATCCAATTTTACACCTAAAGTTCTATCAGGCTGGCTACTCCGACTTGCATTGTTTCATTTGCTCACGGGAATTGATACAGCTTTGTGACTGCGTCATTATTTGCCAGAATAGATAAAGCAGTTTTAATTGTCTGTTAAAGTGGATTATTCTATTTGTCACACGGATACTGTTTGATCTGAGTTTATAATTTAGCAAATTGACTAGGCATTTGTAGTATCAGATTTAAAAACTAGATAAGAAAAATTATTTTGTCTAATTGTCACTTCTTTGCCGCAATGGCGTTCTCTTATTATTTTTCCTACTAATATAGATCTTTTTACAGAGGCCAACTTGCTAACCTTGCGCGCTCAAGCCCTCCTTCTTTATCCAAGCTTGGGACTGGCTAGATTGAATCATTTCTGATCTAAACTAGGCGGAGTTCAATTAGATTTTTACTGGTTGCAGTCGGGTATTTAGTGCCGGTAGTGGGTTTCGAACTAACTGTAGCATTACTAATTGTTTATTTTATTTGTTTATAGAAATGTGTTTTTCTGTTAAAAATACAATCTGAAACTCTTTCTATTGAAAAAGGATGTAGAGTATATATTATTACAATTATTATAATTGCACATTCATGTCCAATTGCTGTTTTGTGTAAAACATTGAAACTGTAACAATGAAAGAAAAAGTTAATAAATAGGAATTATTTGGCTTTATTTTTTTAAAAGGCCAGGTTTTTAGCCTTCCGTTCCAACTCCTTTCCTTTCTTGCGACCGGATGCGATGGTGTTGGAAAATGTTTGCTTACAAAAAACATATATATATTTTGCATTTATTTATTTATGGTTATTGGCTTGGATACTTCAGTAGAAGTAGCTTTCAGCATATATATCATACACTAGAGCCATAATAATAAATCTCGGTACAGTTTAAAACGGAATTTCACAATCAATAGGCCTTTTTGAACTTATCCCCATAATGACATGTAGAGTACAAGGCCATTTATTTTGTCAATTGTATCTATTTTAGGTTGTGCAGTTTTCTAAAATGAATTCAATCGATGACTCATTCAATCGTTTGAATACGTCACACGAGTCAGTCGCATCGTCGCCGATAAGTATTGTGCCAGAAAGTATGTTGAACAAGTTTGCCAATTTGGGACAATCCAAGATTCAACAGGTACGTTTTGAATAACTAGCTATTTCAAATTTCACTTATTCATTTAGTTCTCTTTGAATTACGAGACGTTGTTGTTGTTGTTGTTTTGCTGTAATTGTTGTCTTATTGCCCCATACTACTGAGGAGAACCAAAAAGGTTTATTCTGTGATCAATTACAAAGTTTGTTGGATGATGTGCCATAAAGAGACATTAAAATATCAATCGGTGATTTCAATTCAAAATTAAACAAAGACAGATTTGGGTACTTCTCAAGTGTTGGATTACATGGGTATGCTGTTAGCATAAATGATAATGGTTATAGGTTGTTGACGCTAAACTGTCATTGTGGAATGAGTATTGGCAACACATTTTTTGCTTACAAAAATATACACAAGACAACGTGAGTTTCTCCCAATGGGAAAACAGCAAACGCGATTGACTACATTTGTATTAGCACAAATTGGCAATCTTTTTTTCAAGCTGTAGGTGCGTATTGCGGTGCAGATGTTGGTTTTGATTACAATCCTGTTGTTGGAAAATTTCGTCAAATTCTGCGTTTACCGCCCGAAAGACCAGCAAGAGCGGCTTTAAAATACAAGATTAAAAATGGTAGAAAAAGGTTGGTAGACCACAAAAGACTGCTAAAAACTATTCGGGAAGATTGAAATGAAATCAATGTTTCATGAGAATGTTCAAATACATGAAAACATTTTGTTCTCTCATGTTTTCTTTGAATTACGAGACTTTGTTGTTTTTGTTGTTTTGCTGCAATTGTTGTCTTATTGTTCCATGCTCTTTTTTTTAATGCAAAAGGGTTTTGTAATGTAATGTAAAAAATTTGGTTGATGGAAAGGTCACTTTTCCCGTTAGTTGCACGACAAACATTTTTTGTTTTTGTTTTTATAGTTTGAAACAGATTTTTGGCAAGTAGACGTTTATTTATTTATTTATTTTATTTTTACTATTTAAAATATTTTGAGACGGGAAACACATCTTTCAGCAGTGGACAACTTAGAGAAGCCGAACGTAGACCAACATTTGATGCCGGTGTCCACCCAGGTTCGAGTCGAACACTGTACCGCCAGGCCACCCCGACACAGTCCTAGGTCAAGGACAACTACCTGTGTTGGCAGTCGAACTTATGTTTATCCAATTTTACACCTAAAGTTCTATCAGGCTGGCTACTCCGACTTGCATTGTTTCATTTGCTCACGGGAATTGATACAGCTTTGTGACTGCGTCATTATTTGCCAGAATAGATAAAGCAGTTTTAATTGTCTGTTAAAGTGGATTATTCTATTTGTCACACGGATACTGTTTGATTTGTGTTTATGATTTAGCAAATTGACTAGGCATTTGTAGTATCAGATTTAAAAACTGGATAAGGTACACTATATCGTTTTGAAGAGCATGTGACAACAAGATTGTTCTATGCGATTGTACATTACATTGTGAGTGTTGAAGATTGTGCATATCGAAGATTGAAATTCTGTTTGAATTTCGCAAAACCACGTCGTTTAACTTGTGCTGTTTTCATTTCTTTGCTGCCGTTTGCTGAAATGGTGACATCCTCTTTTTATTTCTTCGGCAATGTTTTTTTAAAGAAGTCAGGTTACTAATCTCAAGTAAAAATCGTTCAAATACTACTACTACTACTACTACTACTACTACTACTATTCTTTACGTTTTTTTGTTTTCTACTTTGAATGTTTTACGAGAAATATCTTTTAGCAGTGGACAATTAACGAAGTCAAACATGGGCCCGCATTTTAGTGCAGG
>JAKXYG010001532.1:0-18559 GCA_025895645.1 Cardicola forsteri
CTACTACTACTACTGCTACTACTACTACTACAACTACTATAGATAATCAACAGACAAAAGCAACAGAATCCATAACGAAATGATACAATAAAATTGTTGTTATGCTAAAGTTATAAAATGGTACTTTGTTATTACAAACCCCTTTTGCTTTAAAAATAACAAGGTAACAGTTACAGCATTCATGCCAATTCAATCTACACAAATAGTTCTTAGCCAATCTTTCCACTAATTTTATGGTATTTTATTGATTGTAAAAGTATAATTGAACCGACGTATTTTGTTGTTTTCGCTGTTACCATTAACTTGTTACTTCCATCCCCCCATTTTAAAGCATTCATAGTGAGTCATCTGTCTTGAAACCTCGTTCGACAGCTCCGGCTGTCATAGCTATTGGTTCGTCGCAAGTTCAAGTATCGCGAAATTATTTGTGGAATCCAAATTCAGAAAGGTATGTTTTTTTTCGCTGTTTGTGGTCAGTTTTCATCTTCTAACTGTTTACGTTTTTATCAATTACTCGTTATTAAGCAATGCTTTAACAAATATGCGGACGTTGAATGATTATTGAATCCTATGCAATACTTAATTTCCAGTTATTTGCAAACAAATCGAAATTTTTTACCATGTTTTAAAATTTTATAAAATGTCCCTCAATGCGTGTGTTAATAATTTATAAATATCATTGTTATTTTATTTATTTATTCATGGGAAATATGTCTTTCAGCAGTAGACAATTTAGCGAAGACGACTGTGGGCCCGCATTTAGTTCTGGTGTCCACCAGGTTAAAATCGAGCGCTGTACTGTCTAACTACCCCGAACGCAAAATATTTATTTAACAATTGTGGAACAATATAGAATTATGTAAAAAAAATCGATTTCATTGTTTAAATAAAGAAATTTTTTTACATGTTTACATAATAAGATAAATTCCTGGGTTTTTGTAAAAACTTGATGATAAATGGGAAAAGCAGGTTAAACAAACCATTTTTCTTGATGTTTTTGTCAAGATCGGCAGAGTTTGGTCTACTACTTTAAAAGTATTTATTTATTTATTTAAAAATACAAATAATAATTTTAAATTGATATAAAAAATTTTTGATTAGAGCCGAATTACCTTTTTATATCAATTTATCGATTTTACCAGCAGTATATATGCGGGTTCTCGTTAAATTTTGTAAAGCATTAAATAGTGACGGTTGACGTGGGGAAATGGACGTATTGTGATGCTTTGTAGCATCCTGTTCTAGATACTTATCTTAGACATATCTAACTGTAATTAATAATACATTAGGTAACGTTATTCGCAAAAATAATTTTTAATTGTAATATATAGCAACATCTGTTTTTGCAATAAAGCATAATACACCATCATTTACTAAAACTTAAATCAAAAGCAGATAAGTCGTTAACAAAATAATTTTATTAATTAAAATACATGAATATGTAAAGAAAAAGTTACAAACTTTGTAATGTCAACAATTATTTATATTAAATTATTATTGACTTGCTTATATTTGCCCAATCAAATGTTTGGTGCAAAATTATTTGTTTACATATAGATACGTATTTTCAAAATAATAATATTTCTTTTAATTATTATTTATTTATTTGTTAATCTTATAAATATATTAAAAATTAAAATAATTTAAATTTTCTATTTCAAAACAATTTAAGAT
The DNA here is from genome assembly GCA_025895645.1 of Cardicola forsteri. Lineage (NCBI taxonomy): Eukaryota > Metazoa > Platyhelminthes > Trematoda > Strigeidida > Aporocotylidae > Cardicola > Cardicola forsteri. Next base: position 1,675 of record JAKXYG010001532.1, read on the forward strand.
TGAATTTAGTAAATTAAAAAAAGTTTTATAAAATTTAAAATTATTTTATTATTTTAAAAATGCTAAATAATATATTCTAAAGACAAAAATAAAAGTATTTTAATGAATCTTAGCTGGTTAGTTGCTTATTGTTCATATATATACTACTAAAACAGCATAAGTAGTATAAAGATAGATTTTTTGACAAGAAATTTAAATACTCAACATTTTATTTTTATGACGAGTATTAAAAGTTGATATAAATTTGAGTACTAACTCGAGCATTAATTACGGGTCCTCGTTTGGTTTTTCTCAATGTCTACTTACTGTAACGAATAAACAAATCAATAAATTTTAACATATCGAATTTTACAGTTAAATGTACTTATTTTTAGAGAAATATCGAGTTATTTAGCCTCGCCAAACAGTGTGCTCGATGCATCTCTCAATTACTGGGGCGGTCTGAATGATTGGAATGTGCCCAATTGGGCTTCCGTGCACAAATCAATATTTGGCAGAGTTTTCGATCAAAATTATCGGTAATTTTGCATTATTGCGTTTTATGCATTTTCACCACCGGCATCAAATGCCCACGTTTGGCTTCGCTAAAAAACTGTCCACTGCTGAAAAATGTTTTTCGTAGAACACTTAAACTCGTAAAAAATAGAAAACACAATCTTGCTCAATACAGATTTATTAATGGGTTTTTAAGAGATGATTTTGTTTATAGAATTGTTATATTAGTATTGTCCGATTCACTTAAATAATAAATTTACTCGGATACTTAAGTCAACCAGGAGCACTGTACAACTAATTGATCCTTATTTGGAATTATCAGCAGCGCATACCTTTCAAATTTTACACACACAGATGAACATTAACCCACGCCCTATTTGATATTAGGCCAGCGCCTTACACCACTGAGCTACGGGTGGATGACCCTGGACCTGTAAATTTATTATTTATAGTAAATTTGATCAATTCTAATTGCCCAGTGTTATTAAATGCTGCTACGTTACTATCGGTTTAACAAGTGGGAGAACCCTTTCACTGGGACTTTACCATATAGGTATGCGCTGCTGATGATTCCAAATGGAAGGATGCAAAACAGCTATAAAGTGCTCCTGGTTGACTTAATAATCTAGTGAATTTATTATTCAAGTGAATCGGACAATTCTGATATAGCAATTCTAAAAACATATAACAAGTACGCGGACGTTGTATGATAATTGTATCTAATACTTGTCAATTAAAATTTTTTTAAACTTTTTTAAATTAATCTAAATTGATTTGTTATTTCTTATTGTTTTTCTGTAAAAATACGTTTTAGCCAAAAGCATACCAGAACACCTAAGTCATCACCTTTATTATTTAATGTTTTGTAGTAAATTATACATAAAACAATTTAATAACCCTAAATATTAGATACGTTTTGCATTTTTTTAATGTTTAACTTTATATTTGATGTTGATAATTTTTCTCAATCTTGCATTATGAGTCAGTTTTGTGTAATTTTTTACTAGTTACAACATATATTTATAAAAATATGTTTGTATTTCAGTTATTATATAATATTGTATATTTTATAATTAAGGTGACCTCTTTATTGTATGTTATATAATTTCTACAAATGTTTCAGTTTAATAACTACGTTTTGAACAGTAATTAGTTTAGGAGTTGTATATTACAGGAAACAAACGGACCACAACCAGCGTTGATTCAATCGCGTTAAAACATTCCCAATTACAAACTACAGTATTTAAATGAAAAAGTGAAAACAACTCACGAAGTTTGTTCAGTTGAAGGAAAAATTAATAATGTTGATCATAATTAAGAATTATTAAAATCTGAAAAGTTAAGTTGCTTTTAATAGATTTCCATAAAGCATACTTACAACAGTTGACGTAAAGTATTCGCTGTAAAATAATATTTTTTGGATAAATACTGTTTAAGCGTAAAACCTATTTTCCTCTCCACAAACGTTACTTTCTCAATAATAGTTATTGATTTTTTAAAAATATTTTGTTCCAGCTATACACTTGCCCGGATTGAATACTATCCCATTCTAAAAAATGCCAATCTCCGAAGTATTTACGATACAGCTGACGAACCGCCCTACTATCCGCCATTCATTCAACACTCTTCGTTTTACAAAACAGAAATTGGTGGTCGGCTATTGGTTGAGCAAAATAGACAAATAACCTTGAAGAAATTACCCAATCCCGAAGCATACTATCACGTGACTCGAGATATATTTATTCCATTCATGGGTGTATTGATTATTGAATCGGGAGTCAAATTAATGTTTGACAATAGTATCGGATTATTCTGTCAAGTAATTATTTTTATTATTATTATTATTGTTATTATTATTATTATTATTATTATTATTATTATTATTATTATTATTATTATTATTATTATTATTATTATTATTATTATCATTAGAATTATTATTATTATTATTATTATTATTATTATTATTATTATTATTATTATTATTATTATTATTATTATTATTATTATTATTATTATTATTATTATTGTTATTATTTTTATTATTGTTGTTATTATTGTTATTATTATTATTATTATTATTATTATTATTATTATTATTATTATTATTATTATTATTATTATTATTATTATTATTATTATCATTATTATTATCATTAATCTTATTATTACATGTATTTGAACATTCTGCCAAACGTTTTGCTTGATTTCCATGAAACTTTCAGTATTTTAATTAGATCTTTCCTGAGTGGTTGTTAGCCAACTTTTCTGTGTTCTACCACAACCTTTATTTACCATTTACAATTGTCCATTCCAAAATTGTTCTTGCTGGTCTTTCGGACGGTAAACGTAGAATTTGACCAAGTAGTTTTCTTCGTCTAATTGTAATGATGTCATGGAGTGAACGAGAGTCAGTTCTTTTCATGATCTCATCATTTGAAATGTATGATCGCGCCAGGTAATCTTTAAAATACTTCTAAGATACCGGCGATGAAATACATCCACCATTTTATCAATCTTGTCCGTACGTTTCCACGTTTCACTCCCATATATTGACGTAGGAATGAGTATTGATGCGTACAAACGAAGTTTTGTCTTCAGGCGAATGGAAGAACATGACCGTATTGATTTGAGTCTATGGAAGACTGATACTGTCTTTCCACGTCTGGCTTTAACACCGATTTCGGTTTTACCGTCTTTACCAATGATGCTTCCCAGATGTGTAAAGGAATCAACAGTATTCAATTTATTCATTGTTATTTTTATGCGTTTTTAGTTAAAAGAATGAAGAAAAAATTGTTGTTATTATGTTTATTTGGATTTTGTTAAACCCTGATATTGGAATTATTTATTTATTTATTTATTATTAATATTATTATTATTATTATTATTATTATTATTATTATTATTATTATTATTATTATTATTATTACCATTATTACTACCATTGTTATTACGATTATTATTATTGTTTTTATTATTTTTATTATTGTTATTATTATTATTGTTATTAATAAATATTAATAATAATAATAATAATATTATCATTAATGTTATTATTATTATTATTATTACTATTACTATTACTATTATTATTATTATTATTATTATTATCATTAGAATTATCATTAATGTTATTATTATTATTATTGTTATTATTATTATTATTATTATTATTATTATTATTATTATTATTATTATTATTATTATTATTATTATCATTAGAATTATCATTAACTTATTATTATTATTATTATTATTATTATTATTATTATTATTATTATTATTATTATTATTATTATTATTATTATTATTATTATTATTATTATTATTATTGTTATTATTATTATTATTGCAAAACTTTTTTACATTAAAATAAAGATTGGGGACAACAAAATAACAATAAATACAATAACAAAGTCTCACAACTTATAAGAAGCGCATGGGGCAACAAAATCATTCCATATATTTGCACATTATGCCATGAGACATTTATTCCCAACGATTTTTGACCAAATTTCGCGTGGTTTATACCAACCCTTATTTTGCCATTATCAATTATGTATTGCAAAGCTGTTTTTGCTGGTTTTTCGGGCAATAAATGTAGAATTTGACTGGGTACTTACAAATTTAGCTATTTTTCGACTTTCAGTCTACCCAGTCATTACTTCTTTGCCGTTGTTTGCCCAAATGGTATCCTCTTAGTGTAGCAATATAGACTTTTTACAAAAGCCAAGTTGCCAACTTAAACCTTCTTTTTAATCCAGAAGTGAACGGGCTAAATTAATTAATTTTTGATCTTCTCTAGGCTGAGTTAATAAAATTATATACCCAGTCATTTCTCAACACAATCTATTACTTTCTTAAATAATTGTCATTTCTTCTTTGTTCATAGGGCGAGTTACGTCTGGAGGGAACAATAAATCAGCCTATTATTATGGATCTTTACCAACACCCGCCATCAGCAATTTCAAATCATTCCAAATTGCTTTTATCCAAATCAAATGCGCATATACGATTGACCAAAATCAGAAATCATCCAAACGGTTTCGTAGGTCGCTTGGAATTGCGCAATAAACAGTTCCAGTGGGGCACCGTTTGTGTAGAAGGCTTTAATTTGTATGCAGCAAGACTGGTTTGTGCCAAATTTGATTTAATCGCACATCCACATGTAAGTTGTATGAGCAATGTTATTGTTATCTAAAAGTTGAACATTTTTTAATATAAAAACCATACACTACTTATTTAGAATTAAGTAGAATGTTTTTAATTATTAAAATTATTATTGATTTGTATTGATTTGTATTTAAATTTATTACTTCAATTTTTACAATTATTTTTTCTATTTATAAATTATTCTATAAATAAACTAGATTTATTTAGGCCAAATTTTAAACAGTATTTTAATACTTAATACACCAAACTACTGATTAATCTAATAAGTAGAATATTCAATTATATAAAAAATATTGTTTTGTATTTAATGTAAAAGGATTGGCTCAGTACAAGCAATATCAACGATTCATACTCACTACCTGTCCATATAGGACATTTGCGTTGTCATGGCTACGAATGGGATTTGTGGGATTGTGATCACGATGACCAGATGGAACATAATTGTTCACAAGCCGTTTTCGTCAAATGTTACCAACCTCAATGGTCAGGCGTTCGATTGGGCACTTCTGATCTCACTTCCAGATCTCTGATCCAATCGGTTTATTTGCAAAATGCCGGCTTGCTAGACTACGCCCAGTCTAAACTTATGCCTGCCTTGCAGATTGATTATGGTCGCGGACTAATTAGAGATTTGAAAGTTAGTTTCGTTTTGTAAAATTAATAGTACTCATGTAGCACAGTTGGTTAGGATTGAGAAGTGTTTAATTATTTTTGGCTACATTCTAATATAAGGCTATTGGTGTGTTTTAGACTTGACGTTGTCTAATCTATAGGATTATTTGATTGGTTTAAAATTAGTCAATCATTATTGAATAAAAAATTATTAAGATTAAAATTAAAAATGACAGTAAATGATGTAGAGTATTCTACACTGGGTTTTATAAATAATAAGGAATATTTTTTTAATACAGAGTTGTAAAGTGTTTATACTTTAATAACAACACTTGTATAAACAAAATTATCAAATATATTTTACGCATTTTTTCTAATAACTAATAAATTATTAATTAATGTGTTTAAAATCAGTTTTTAAAAAAAATATTTTTAATACCCTAACATGACAATTAAAATTTAAAAATAAAATATAATTAATTTTCTTTATAAACAATTTTTTTAAATATTTTTGTTGTAATAAATCGTTTTTTTGTAGAAATTTAATAATTTGTATTAGCATCGATTTTACATTCTAATACTTACTTTGTGTTTTTACTAAAAAAGGTTGATTTGTTTTTAAAATTAAATTTTTTAAAAATTGAAATACAAAATTATATTATTGATGTATTGATAGTAATATTCCTAACCGTTTCTCCTCCACTTGACGTATCCTGGACTATGTATCTATATGCATCTAGATTAATAACAGCAGGGACCAAGTGAGCACCGGTATAACTGGGTTCCTTCTTTAGCGGTGTAAGCACACATTCAGGATACTTAAAAGGTATCTTAAAGTATATGTATGTCATATGTAGCCGTTGGGCTAAGGGAAATAACTTTGACAAAAAATCAGGCGTTTTTATCAATCTTCACAAAAAGCGGCGACGTTACAAGGATTCTGTCTACAGGTAATAAACTTCGTTATTCTTTCATATTTGTTATACTTGTAACGTTATTGAAATTAATCGTTTAATATGCTGTACAACTATAGAAATAATGAAGAGATAACTACGCGTTACTAACTACAACAGTATTTTTATGACAACGCTATTTACACTGTTTGCAAGGATTAACAAAACCGCTTGATTTTTGGTTGACAAATTGCGTTTATCCTAACAAGTACATGTATTTTGAACTACAATTTAATTACTCAGGATAGATATTTACTCCTTTCATGACTAAATTGCATTACATGGGAACAGTCAAGAATACTGCTATCATAAAAAATAGAGACTCCAATCCTCAGAATTATTAGCATCTCATGTAAAATCAAAAATAACATTATTATTAAAATCATGTATTAATTTAACTGCCAACAAATTTTTAACCCAGATACACAACAGTATATTCAAGGGACTGGTCATCCTTTACAGTGATCCTTTGGAAGGCATTACACTGGATCAGTGTGAATTTGTCAATAATCATTTAACGGCTTTACTGATCCGCACACCCCACTTCAAACTGATCAATTCACTTGTAGCAAACACGTTACACGGACCAGCACTAGACTACAATCCAGCAATGTCCATTCACGACATGTATTCTTTTCAAAATGCTTTCGTATCTACCCTATCTTTGTTTCAACGTGGACAAATGACAGTAAAAAGAAAAAATGAAAAAAAAGGGAATTTGGTCGAATCTTTTGAGGTCATTCATCCAGACGATATTACGTTTGTTCGTATGGCATTGGAAGGTGATAAATCGGCTGTAAGTGAGGTTTATAATTATTAATTTTAAATACAATATTTCATACTACTCATAAGTAGTAAATACAACTTTTACTATAATTTGACAGCCATCATTGATCGAAAAAAGCGTTTATCGTACAGAATTATCCACAGACGCCAAACATTCTTTACATCAACTGATCATACAAATTCTCAACTTTCCACACAATCTGCAAGAAGAAATTGTTATTTACGATGGGGATATGAATAAATTAAATCACTCAATTCACATTTATCGATTGCCGCGGGATCTGAATCAATTTCCTTTCGTATCATCAACAAATCGCATAGTTATCGAATATCGTGGACATGCATCGAATGAATTTTTAATGGCAGTCAAGACAAAAAACTTTCAATATTCAACAAAACAACACGTGAAAGCCACAATGCATTTAGAGTATTTAAATGTAAATTATAATTTGAAAGGTTTCATATTTCGTCATTACAACCATCCGACAGATGTTTTCGGCCATAAATTTTGGCGATACGAAAATCAAATGTTTGTAATTAAAAATGTTCAATTTAGGTAAGTTTTGTTTGTACAAAAACGATTGATAAAAAATGGACAGTATTTAAACAAATATTACGTTTTTATGGGAAACATTGTCAAACATTTAGTTTACTGGGCCGGTTGTAGGAATCAAAACCATGTCCACTCAGGGTTGAGTTTGAGCGCTGTATCACTTGATGACTCCGGGTCATTGTGCTGACTTAAAGGTGATTGAATAAACAACACTGATCATAGTTGCTTTGCTTTCCATGACTATTAAGACTAAGTACATTTAGATAATTAATAAGTATTTAATTTGATCATTATACAAGGTTTTTTTTACGAGAAGCATTTTTCAACGGTGGACATTTTAGCGAAGCCAAACGTTGGCCCGCATTTAGTGGGCCGCTTGTGGGATTCGAACCCCGATGCCCACCAAGGTCCAAGTCGAGCGCAGTATCGCTAGATCACCCCGGTATGCACTTGTTTAATATGCATACTACAAGAATAAATGTTGTATATTATAATTAGAAATTATTTTTGCCAATAAGGTGTATTGCTAAAGATTTGGCTAACGTATGTATTAGTAACAGTTAGATATGTCTAAAATAAGTAACTCAAACAGAATGCTGCAAAGTATCATAGTGCTTCAATTTCCGCACGCCAAAATGTGTATATGTATATGCGCTTTCAGCGTAAAACATGAAAAGTAATAGTTCCAGAGTGATTTAGCGGTACAGCGCTGGAATTCGGGCATGGGTTGGAATCCCACCACCGGCACTAAAATGCGGGTCCACGTTCGGCTTCGCTAAAATGTCCACTGCTCAAAGATGTTTCTCGTAAAACATTTAAAGTAATAAATAAATAAACGATTTTTCATTTCAGATACACTAAACAATCAACCATTGAAATTACGTCACAAACTTACTTAATTCCCCAAACTCAGTTGCACTACAATTGGACTGAATCAACTTTTACAACCCAAATAGAACAGTTGTCCTTTATTGCATATCACATTGAACACTGTCAATTTATGTACAACGCTCCCCATATTTTCCTATTTAACATTCCTTACAGAAATAATTTTAAATATCAAGATGATATAACTAACAATGTGTGGCAATTTGAACTTTTCAATTCTTTATTTCATAATAACAATCAACCTGCCTCGTTGCCAATGTACAATTTCCTGTTCCATTTGCCCACCATTTTAAATAAGTTTGGCTGGCGTTCATATGGGCAAAAATTGCATATCCAAAAGCATCATTCAATACGCATAACCAACAATACATTTGACAAAAATGAAAATTTAAATTTAGCTTTTTTGGGATATTATGCAACCGTTAAACTGATCGATAATGTGTTTGAACGGAATCAGTGTGCTTCCAGCAATGGCTTAATTAGCTCTCACGATATGGAACGCCAATTTCAAATTAAATATAACAAATTCCTCCACAATATCGACTGTGAATATATTTTTAAATTTAAAAGTCAAGGTCAGTTAGATGAACCAATCAGCGTGACATCTCTATTGTCCTATAATCACTTGATTAATAATCAACAGGTCGGAAAGTGCAATAAACGAAAATCAATAAAATATTTTCGATCGATACATTTTATTGACTGTTTTGTGATTGGATTATTTGGAACGCAGCAAATGATTATTTATCACAATCGGCTGGAAAACTGTTGGGTATGTTTTATGCTTTATTTGTAACCTGTGTTTTAAACCCCCCCCAACAGAATCGAACAACAGTATCGGCAGCGTGTTACGAACTGATAGCATCAATGTACTCGGGCCAAATGCCAAACTATATCGATGCTCGTTACAATTATTGGAATACCGCCCGTCGGGACGAAATCAGACAATTGTTTTTGGATTTTGATTTTTGGAACAGTTTGTCCCTAATTCAATTCGAACCGTTTTTATTGAGCGTTGAAAAAGTAAGATAATTGTTTGATAATTTGATGCTGTAGGACAGGAATTGTTGTGCAATGTATCAACTGTCCAGTTGAATTATTTTTAGTACTTTAAATCGTTTGTGGAAAGCATTTTTCAGCGTTAAGTATTTGTGCAAAAACCAAACGTGATGGCATTCGAGCTTATACTCACCCAGATTCAAATCAAACAATGTAGAGCCAAATATTAATTAATTATTTTATAGAGTGTCAATTTCCAATAAAGGTAATATTTCTGACGGTTACCTTCACGCGATACGTCTTACACTAGTTACACGGAAATGACCAAATGCACAGCGGTATAACTGGGTTTCAGCTTTGATAAATAAGTGCAAACATATATCTTAAAGTATATGTATAGTATACGTAGATATTAAACTAAGGAAAGTAACGCTGACAACAAATTAGACTGTTTCGTAAATATTTTAGTTACCTTTTTATTATCTATTTATTTAGTTATGTTTACTATTTTGAATGTTTTACGGAAAACGTAATTTTTAACAGAAGATATTTTATCAAGGGCAAATGAGGGCCCATATTTAGTGCTGGTGGTGGGATTCGAACCCATGTTCATTAGGTCCAAATTGAGTACCGTATTACCCCGGTACTTTATTATATCTTTTATATTTATACAACATTAAACAATTTGAAATAAAGCAAAGTTTTTTTGTTGGTAGACGACATCCTTGTAATAGCGTTACTGTTTACACAAATTAACAAAACCGCCTGATATTTTGTCAGAATTATCTCTTTTACCCAAAAAGCTACAAATTATATAAGTATAGATCAATATATGTTTCAAAAATTCTGGAAATATGTTTTTACTTATCCGATTTTCACTTGGTTCCGACACCAAAATGTCCACTGCTAAAAGATGTGTTTCTCGTGCAAATATTTAAAGTAGTAAACATAAAATAAATAAATAAATAAATTACCATTATTAGAATTTAAGATTTTATGGGACGATTTTTTTAAAAGGTTTATTACTTTGCATGTTTGCACAAAAAACGTATCTTTCAGCAGTGGACATTTTAGCAAAGCCAAATGTGAGCTCGTATTTTAGTGCTGGTGGTGGGATTCGAACCCCGATGACCACCGAGGTTCAAATGCAAGCTCTAGATCACCCCAGCACAATGTTATAATGATAAATTCTTTAATAGTAATAATAGTACAAAGTTCATTATTACTTGAAACAAAAAAAATTATTTAAAAATTTATTTTTAATTAACAAGTAAAAAATTACATTATGAAATATTAAAAGTGAATTTGAAAAAACATGAGTTATACTACTAATAAACTTCATTAATAGATATGTTTAGTTTATAACATTTAATCAGGATTAGATATTGTATTGGTTACAAATTATGTTGCAGTTGGTTTTTCATTTGAATTGTTTGCAATTACATTTGTGTTTGATCACGTTTCTGTTGTATTATTGTTTTCTATAAATTCATTTCCAATGTAATAATGTTATTAATGATTAAGCAGATACAGAATATATTTTACGAAATATAATTAAACTGGATAACCTACTTGAAATATGGAATAATTTCCAGTATAGAAAACGGTTACAATAATTATTATTATTACTTTTATTATTATTATTATTATTATTATTATTAATACTAAATATCTATATTCAATCCTAACCCTTGATTGGAAAGGAAAAAGCTTTGGGCGCAAAATTAACAGCCTTTCCACTGTAGAAAAATAGTGTTAATGTTGGCACAAGAAAATGCAATTGCATTACACTATGGCAATGAGGTAAAATGAGCATAACTGCGACGATGGTATTTTAAAACATCCTAATGGAATTTTAATTTTTGATATGCACGTTTTTGTACTATCTTGTTTGCCCGTACTGTTTACAGCAAAAAACCGTTATTAACTATATTATTATTACTACTATTATTATTATTTCTATTGCTGTTATTCTTAATTAACGCTTTTATGTAAACACAATTTTTTATAAACTAAATAACTAATTTGTTTTTAAATTAAAAACCTAAAAAAAATTATAATATTTCTAAATTTAAATTTTATTTAATTATTTTTTTGTTCTTACCATTTTTCTTGACATTATCATATATTGGAGCTTTAAACGACACGGTAAATGTAGCGGGAAACAGGATATTAAAACTTTCGTTAACGATTGGAAATGTTGGTGTAATTAATGCATTAGTAGCTGCTACAATTCCATTGTTTGTTTTAAAATATTAATAATGAATAAATAGAGATAATTTTACAAAATAGAACTAATAATAATTCTGCTTCATTTCATTTTACAAATCTTTTAAAATTAATAAAGGATAATACACTTTGAATATTGGTAATCCACTGGTAAGTTGAAATATTTTCCAGTTAAAACAATTGTTACATTAATAATAATCATTATTATTATTAATAGTAGTAGTAATGGTAATAGTAATAATTAATAGTAATAATAGTAATAGTTAATAAATTTTTAATTAATGTGGTAAAAGATTACTGTTTAAAAATACATTTTAATGACTCAAGTTTATATTTCTACAACACAAAATTTACGCTGTTATTACCTTATAAGAAAAATTAATTTAGATTAAAAAATAATTAATTAATTTTTTTTAATATTTAAATTTTAAATAAATAATTTTTAAAGTATGTTTATATTTAAAAGTCATTATTGTAAGCAAAAATTTGAAATAATTTAAAAACCAAATTTTTGTGTAATGTTACTTTGAAAACGTTGCTTCGGTTTTTACTTTAAAATATTAGTTTGTTGTTAAATTTAAGTTAAAAATTAATATTTGCATACGAATTAAAATTAAAAATACAGTATATCTTGTTAAAGTGATTTAAAAATTATAATAATGTTTTTAATAAAATTAGAAATGCACTATTTCTTGTTAAAAATTAGATTAATGTTTTTAATAATAATTTGGGTATTTTCTTAAAGATGTTAAAAATTTATTTTTTGCTTGTTAAAAAAATTATTATTTAACTTAAAAACATTAAAATATAATATTTTGTTAAATTATAAAATATAATTAACCCAAATTTAGTTATTTGCTACTTAGGAGCAGAAAATACAATATGTTATATTTTCTTTATCACAGGAAGTTTAGTTAATTTTTTTATTACAAAATAAAAACACCAAAATTATGTTTTGTAATAGTAAAACAAAATTGTTTTTATTACTAATTACTTTTAATTGTAGTTAATAAACACTGACTTAAAAGGATTAATATATTTAATAATAAAATAAGTTGCTGTGTATAAACATGTTTGTACAAACTTTAAATTTTACAGTAAGAAATATATATATAAGCAACAAATATCAAATTGGTTTTATCAAAAGTATAAAATAACCCTTATGTAAAAAATTATATTAACCAATTTAAACAGTGGTCTTTTTCTAGTAAAATATATCAATATTTTTTAAGCTAAAATGTATTTTACTTATGCCAGGGTTACAATTCCTTATAAAAATAATAATATCTATTATAATTTTACAAAATTAATTGCAATTGTATTTAAACTTATTTTGTTTAGATAAAAACTTAATTTAACCATAACACGGGCTAAAATAAAAAGAATTATATTTTTGAAAATCGCTAACATTAATGTTATTTATTTTTTTTTTTTATAATAAAACTTAACATGTATAAGCATATTTAAATTAAAAAATATATTTGTTTGAACCAATTTATTTGTTAAAATTTAGATTACATAAAACTATATCAGCATTTTAACTTAAAGCATACCGAAACACTTAAGCCAAGTGGTTACAAACACGAGCCATCTTATTTATTATTTAATTATACATAAAACAATTTATTAACTCTAAGAATTAGATATGTCTTGCATTTTTAAATATATTTGACGTTATATTTTATGTTGGTAATTAAACTCAATCTTGGATTATGAATCAGTTAATGTTTATATAAATATTTTATTAATTACAATATATATCTATAGAAATATACTTGTATTTTAATTATCATATAATATTGTACGTTTTATAATTAAACTGACGTCTTTATTGTATGTTATGTGATTGCTACAAATGTTTTAGTTTAATAACTACGTTTTTAACACTAGTTAGTTTAGGAGTTGTATATATATATAATAAATAACATAAATCATTGTTTGCATTTAGATTTGTTTGTTAACACTTGAACATTGAGTAAAACAAAGCAATAGCCCCCATTTTGTGTATGATATGCTTTGCCACAAATGTTTTAGTTTTTAACACCAATTAGTTTAGCAATTGTAATAAACTTACTTTAAACATTGGTTCAGATTACTTCTAAATTCGCATTTTAATTCAAAATAAAACAAACAATTAAATGCACTGAAAACTTGTATTTTTTTCAGCTGAATGTTTCCATTTTTTAACTGAGTACCAATTTTTGCTCATACATATACATCAATCAATATTTAAAATTGTTAATTAACACGAATTAAATATCAAAAATATATAATCATACTTGACAAATTCCAAGCGTTCGAACAGATGACTAACAAGGCTTCAACAATCAGTAGGATTGTCCCTTTATTCATGTTACCGATGAATATGTAAAACAATGAAATATGCAGTGATATTGTGTTGAAATAATAATAATAATAATCTAGCTTATTTATATCAATTGGACAAAATTGCACTCTCATTGTCTTGCTGCAACTTGTATGACCTAAAAACATTATTGTTGCAATAACCAATTGGATAAAAGTTACAACAACGTGATTGACATTCTATTAGTACTTGTTCCGCTGCTGGAAATCAAATTCACGTCTGCTATGGCAACGTGAAAAGATTATTGACTAATTAAAAATATGTTCCAGGGCGGTACAGTTGTACAGAATTTGACTTGATTTCTACCACAAAACGCCGGCTTTCGTTCACTTGCTGAAAGATGCGGTAGTGTAAAACAATAATCACAAAATTTATAACTAAAAATATTGTTTCCAGTGATACTTTTGAAGTTCTAATGTGGTGTAATGCGTTTATTTATTCATTCTGAGTGGTGACGTGGAGTTATTACTTTTCAATGGCTAAATAAACGTAACAAATCTAGACGGCATCCTTGTGACGTCGCTACTGTTTGCAAAGGTTGACAAGGCTGCCTGATTGATTGTCAGAGTTATTTCTCTTAGCCCAATGGCTACATATGGCATACACATACCCTAAGATTCCTTTTAAGTGTCTTAGGTGTATGCTTGCACCCACCGACCGTAACGGAAAACCATTTATACCGCTGTGTACTTGGATTATGCTGTTATTAGTCTAGATACCTGTGGGCACCTAGTTAAGGATACACCATGTGAAGGATGAACAGTCAGGGATATCACCATTATTGAAAATTGAATTTTTATAAACATTACTCAAATCTCCAGGATTGGTAGTATTTTTGTCAATCTTTTTTATCCAATTATTTATATTTTTTGTTCTACAATTTATAGTGGTTGGTGACATAATCGCTTTTTCATAATTTCTCTATTTGTACGACATTTTGAACAATCAATTTTGATTGCTTAATGAGCGTAACAAAGGTAGGAGAATAAGAGATATAAGGAGAAACAGTCAAGAATATCATCATCATTGAAAATTGAAACTTTATAGGCATTACACAAATCTTTAAAATTATTACCATTCCCAATATGCTTTTCAAAACGAAAAAGTTTGGAAATAAAAATAAATAGATAATAAATAAAAAATGATAATTTAAATTTATATAAAGATAAATAAACCATAACAGTAAACAAAATAATTATGTTTTTAGAAATGTTATATTAGTATTGTCCGATTCATTTGAATAATTAGTACACTAGGTTTTTAAGTCGACCAGGAGCACCGTACAGCTGTTTCACATCCTTACATTTGGAATCATCAGCAGCGCATACCTTTCAAGTTTTACACACACACAGATAAACTTTAGCCCACGCCCTATTTGATATCAGGCCAGCGCCTTAAACCACTGAGCTACGGGTGGATGACCCTGGACCTGTAAATTTATTATTTATAGTAAATCTGGTCAATTCTAATTGCCCAGTGTCCTCAAATGCTGCTACGTTACTACCGGTTTAGCAAGTGAAAGAACCCTTTTAATAGAATTTTACCTTATAGATTCTTGCATACTGCCAGGTTTAATAGCCTATATGGTACGGTTCGGTTGTATTTATCAATGGGTTTTTAAGGGATTATTTGTTTTTAGGTATGTTATATTAAAATTCTCAGATTCACTCAAATAATAAATACAGTAGGTTATTAAGTCAACCAGGAGCACTGTACAGCTGTTTCATTCTTAAAACCAGGAGCAATGTAATTATGCCCTCTATAAAATGTAAGAACAAAAAAGCGTACTAAATTCTTTTTCATTTGGAAATTAAGACTTTATAGGCATTACTCAAATCCTCGTGGATCATTAGCATTTTCAAATAATATTAATTTATAATAAAATAATTTACTAAATAATATTATATATACAAAGTTTAGACTTGTGTAAATTAATACGTTTTTGAAAAATATATTTTGTTCTGAAAATGAATTACAGCCGCCGTTATTATCATCCACTCATGTTTCAAACAACAACAATGATTATCAGTCGCTTCGGGAAGGAATTATTGGCGGACGAATAAGCGAAAATATGACAATTCCGTATAGAATGTCGCCATACACGGTACGTATAATACAAGTACTACAAACAATTGCTTTTTTTAACATTGTTTTTGCGTTTTTGATTGATTGGTGCTGTTTGAATGTCATGTGCAATATTTTGAACCAGTTCACGTTTTATGCTGGTAGTGGTCCTTATACTCACTCAAATTTGAGTCTATTGCTCTACCCATACATTGGTCCCGGTACAATGGATCAGTTTATATATATGTGTGCACACCACAATATTTTAGACTGATTCAAAAATCATTATCTATTTGTATTTAAAAAATAGGTTTTAATTTGAGAAAAAAGCTTGATTCAAAGTATGTCTCTACAATGCCTTTACAAAGCTCAAAGTGATAGGATGCTTCTCAAAACACTTCTTCTAGCATTTGGAGTGTTATCTGTTAAACGCCATTAGCAACATCATTCGTTATCATCATTCCTGGACTTAATAAAACTCCAATTTGTGCTTATTGTGTTTATACCCTACAAGTGTGTCAACATCAGTATTAGAGGCCATCTTATTACTAAATAAATGAAATATGTAAACCTTTTCTCATAATTTAGATTAATTTTTGAAAATTGATTTATTTTTCACGTTTTTCTAACCGAAAAAATATTCATTGTGTTGAAAAAACAATTTTAAAATATATAGTTTTATTATTGAGGTTAAATAATCAGCTGAATATTAAATTAAAAATTATTGTTAATTTTGACTGGCAGTTTATATTGGTTGCTATGGCC
>JAKXYG010001369.1:0-7500 GCA_025895645.1 Cardicola forsteri
TACGTAGGTACAATTTGGAAACAAGTAATTAAGATACTGGTTAGAAAACGTATTATACTTTCAGTACAGTACTAGGTGGCATTTGTAAAAAAGTAAAAAAAGGTTTTGAAATGTCCAATCGTTGTATGATACTTTGTGTCAAACATACTGCATAATACCAACTTGTTTATCAAGTAGTATGCTAACGAACTCGAATAGACCGAACCGGAAACATCAGGAAAAGAAATAAAATTGTTGTGTTACACACGGCAGTCTATTGAGAATGCTATCCACGACAGATCAGCATAGAGGACTGCTCCCAATATTAATAGTTACGGCAGGACATATTCACAATAATATAATAGTAATAATAATAATAACAATAACTATTATTATTAACTCCGCCTAGTTTGGACCAGAAATGATTCAATCTAGCCAGTCCCAAGCCTGAATAAAGAAGGAGGGTTTGAGCGCAAGGTTAGCAACCTGGTCTCTGTAAAAAATGTATACTGCCACGGAAACAATACAAGAGGACGCCATTCCGATAATTAACAGCAAATAAGTGATTGCACGTATCTGGATGACAGAGTTACACAGATGACAAGGTTGAGTAAAAGCCGAAAGGAAGGTCAATCTTCGATTTACAGAATCTTCAATACCAACGAGACTTTGTTATTGTTGTTATTTTGCTGTAATTATTGTCTTATTGCCCCATGCTTATTTTTAAAGCAAAAAGGTTTTGTATAATATATATAATAATAATTATTAATGTCATTATTATACATATGTACGATTTACATGTATATTATTTTAATATATTTTATTTTTATTTTATGTTTTCTATTTTGAATGTTTTACGAAAAGCATCTTTCAGCAGTGGACAATTAGCGAAACCAAACGTGGGCCCGCATTTTAGTGCCGGTGGTGGGATTCGAACTCATACACACCGAGATCCAAATTCGAGCGCTGTACCGCTATACCACCCCGGCATTATATACACATATATGTAACAATAACTTAAATGACATAAATAAATCTGTGTTATAACACATTCGATTATAAAACATTATTCCAAACTTGTTCTATATTTAAATAAACGTCTACCACAGCGTTTCACTGTGTTTAAACAAGCGTTGGAGTGAGTACATGCCAATCTCGACTTGGCACGCACAAAAAGTTTGGATCCTACCTCGGTGGGCATGGGGGTTCGAATGCCATCACCGGCCCACTAAAATGCGGGCCCACGTTCGGCTTCGCTAAAATGTCCACTGCTGAAAGATGTTTCTTGTGCAAACATTCAAAGTAACATAAATAAAAATAAAAAATAATTGTAAGCTTATTGTTTCCGTAGCAGTATGAATTTTTTACAGAGGCCAGGTTGCTAACCTTGCGCTCAGACCCTCCTCCTTTATCCAGGCTTGGGACTGGCTAGATTGAATCATTTCTGATCCAAACTAGGCGGAGTAATAATATTAATAATTGTAAGCAATCAATTCAACTTACCATTTCGCCATTTTTCACTAGTTGCAAAGTTGGAAGTTGCGAACGACCGCCAATAAATATGATTGATGGATAGCCCTTCAAAATGACATTTGTAAGTTCAAATTCGCGATGATCGAATGTCAACTATAATGTCAAAAATAAAGGAAACAACAATTTCTATCAAATAGTATTGCTTATAAATTGATCAAAAATTATACAATTTTTAAAATAATTCCATTTTTTACCTTCAACTTATTTTTATCTTTATCTCGGAAAATAAACCTTGGGTTCACAGATTGAAGAACCCAAAATATGTGTACTTTTTAAACAAAACACAATTCAAAAATACCTACAAACGGCATCTAAAAGTATTCTTTCTGCTTTTCGTCAAACAATGTAGCTATGCTTACTCTTCTGTACATTGGGTACAGTAATTCACACCTATTTGCAGTCAACGTATCTACCAGTACCGGAAAATTTGTTTTGTACTGCACTTACCAATTTCTATAAAGGTTATTTTTTCAAGATCACACCCCTCCCCATATCCATTGTCGAGTAAAATAGATTTTTTTTATTTTTGGGTGCCTTTTCAGTTGGCACGTTATTCAACACGATGATTCCAATTTGACTTGGAAACTAGTCATTAGCAAGATTGTGCCATAAACAACGATTTGACTAATAAGATCGATACTTCTTTCGTCTAGGATTGCCCTAAATATCAACTAGCTGAAAACGTGTCTAAGCAACGAGTAAAGCCATAAAACAGTATTGGTTAACTAATCTAATATCAACAATATTAACAATGATTATTACTGTTATTTATTGATTGTACTACTCACAAGTACAAACCTACATTTTATTATTATTATTACCCACACAAGTATGTACAAAAGTACTATAACGTATAAATCCTTAATTGTAAGTTTTATATATAATACTATAAATCTCAATGTACAATAAATGATACAATTATATTAATTTTAAAAAATGAACATCAGTCATTTCATTCATCGTGTCGGATATTTGCCAACTGTGATCATGTCCTCCATACAATAGTTGCACCGTGAAATGACACTTGCCTTAACATGTCACGTGATGGGATTATCAATAGAAGGCAGTTTGAAAAAAAGATAGCAAACGTTTGGCAATTGATCAAAACATTCTATAATAATACGGCGAGATTATGTATTCCAAAATCAATTTTGGTCACATAGATGGATCAGCACATTTTAAATATTCCAAAATGTCAACTATGTATATTTAAAAAATTTTATTCGCGACTCAAGTTTATATATACTATTAGAAGTTGTCGCTACTCACTAATGGAAGAACTCTGTGTTGTAGCCGTTCCGGTTGAGAGCGCAAGGTTGGCAACAAGTAACTGAGCACAATTTCAATAACAGGATTGAGTGTACAATCTGAATCTTGAATATGCGGAATCTTCTACGTCAACATGGTAAAGTTGGTTTTTTTTCATTTTGGTTGGTGATCACGTGATCACCTTTTCATTATTTGCCCCATTTATACAATCAACTTTGATGGCTTGATAAGCGTAACAAACGTAAAAGAATAGTGAAGGTTCTTGGCTGGTAGACGGAATCTTTGTGACGTCGCCACTGTTCGCCAAGATTGACGGAACAGCCTGATCTTTTGTTAGGGTTACCTACCTTAGCCAAACGGTTACATATGGTATACGTATGCCTTAAGTAACCTTTTAAGTACCCTGGATGTATGCATGTACCCACCCAGTTATACCGCTAAACAATCGATCTTAGTTGTTGATAGTTTAAATGCCTATGAGCATCTGGTCCAGAATGTACCACATAAAGAAGGAACAGTCAGGAATATCACCATCATTGAAAATTAAGACTTTATAAGCATTACTCAAATCCTTAGGATCATCAACATCCATGAAACATTCATGTTGCCTCATGTTTTTCAAATCGGAAAGGAACCGTTTGTACTACAAATAAAAGTTCCTTTTTATCCACAAAAAAGACAATAGATATACAGTATACGGTCAACACTCACAATCAGTCCATTCTGGCTAGCACTGGGATCGTTTCCGGGCAGGTGGATTTCTAATTTGTGCCATGCCGATTGAGTAATGGCAAATTGTGGACTGGACCAAATGTGATGACCGTTGTTCACATTGATAAATACGCCCTGTTTGCCCAATACAATATGCAAATTGTCCCCTTGCCTATTGAATTGCATAACTGCCAATAGAATGAAATGGTCTTCGTTTTCTTCATTCACAGTGTCGCCATTGACCTTGGTAAGTTGGGTTCGAAATTCGATGCGGAAATGAAATTGTTCTTCGCTAAAATAAATGTTAATTTTTGTACTAATAAGATTTCAAAAGACGGAAATTGCCTACCCATCCAGTCGATCAAGCTACTGAAGCCAAACCATCACCTGAACGGAAAAAAAGACGGCGTGGCTAACGGAAAATTTAGACGGACATTAGAGCAGTTCTTTTATTTATGCTAAGTCCCTCTGTCAAAATGAATTACTTAATTGGGCGTCTAATTGTTTATCGCTTTTTGTCAATAAAAATCATTGGAAGGGTTTATTTCGGGATGTAATTAAGGTTTAAAGTCAGCAAGTGTCATTCATTAAGTGCACGTTGTAAAAGTTGATGTTTCGCAGGCTTTTAGTAATTTGGACTGCTTTGGACAATAATAACCGGTGGAATATGTTTATCCCTCATGATAATGATGATGATGATAAGGTTTATGTTATATTTATATATATTTATATATATATATGGTTGTTACTGCTTAAATGTTTTAAGGAAAACATTTTTCAGTAAGTGTACATTTAGAAAAGCCGAATGGGATCTCGTATTTAGTATCGCCAGTGGCATTCAATCTCATGTCTACTCAAATTTGAATCCAACGCTGTACTACTAGACCAATTGTAATTATGCTTACATAATTATAACAAAACTAATAATAATAATAATAATATTAATAATAATAATAATAATAACAATAATAATAATAACGATAATAATAGTAATAATAATAATAATAATAATAATAATAATAATAATAATAATAATAATAATAATAGTAATAATAATAATAACGATAATAATAATAATCATAGCAATGACAATAATAACAACGATGGTAATAATAATAATAATAATAATAATAATAATAATAACAATAATAATTACAATTATTATCACAAAACTAACAATTATTATAGTAAAACTAATAATAATAATAGTAATAATAATAATAATAATAGTAATAATAATAATAATAATAATAATAATAATAATATCATTAAGTATTTTGATAACAAACCGTTTTTAGTAGATGGGTATTTAACCGAAAAAAGTGAAATTTAAATTCAATACTTTTTTACCAGTAAACAATTTGAACAACTTAAACATCGCGCTGCTACAATATCTTTTTTCTTGCTTGGGATGCTGATAATCTCGAGGAGTGAACTAATGGTTAATTTCCAATGATGGGGATATTCCTGCCTGTTCCTCCTCCATGTGGTGCATTTTGGACTAGGTGCCAACAGGCATCTAGACTAATAACAGCAGAGACCGAATGCACAACTGTGTAACTGAGTTTTTACTGGACTCCCGGTTAGTGAATGAGTACTAGCATACACCTAAGATGCTTAAAAGATATTTGAAAATATCCATTGACCATATGTAACCGGTTATGCTTGTGGATCCGTCAACCGGCGTCAAACCCCCCAAAGAGGATTGCCTTTTCAATTCTTGTCTCAACAAAGCGATCTTTTAGTCAACAAATTTCATTTACTCTCGCCCCCCCCGCCCAAGTTTAATTCGCATCTTCTTCGTATAGGAATTTGTGATGCTATGTGAAGCTAGAACCGATGAAGAGGTGTCTCTGCCACTAACTTTTGTTATTTTTCATTGTTGTTGTTTTGTTGATTGTTACTACTACAAATATTTTACGAACGGTGTCTTTGATGGGGGGGATTAAACACGAGATTTGAGTCAGGCGCAGTACAAACATGTTAAATAGTATTTAGTATAAAGATTTCCACCTACCTATCGCTAAACTGTTGAGCCGGACTGTCGAACTGCCAAAATGATTCTTGGCTTTGATCGAACCAAGCAGTATTAGTTGGATCTTTGGAACATTCCTGGATCAAATATAAAATGAATAAATACACTTTTTATTAACACATAAAAAAAGAACCGTAGCTACTGGTACCGTCATCAACCAACTGCCAAAGTAACTAAAATACTAGAATTTTATATGTTTGTGACTGACAAGAATATATTTTTAATTATATATATATATATATATAAGTAAATAGAATACAAAATATTGAAATGTAATACAACTTTATTCTAACAATTTTTCCAAGAATACATTTGATTGTCAAGGTGCATGCATTTTAAAATAGGGCTGTCCTCTTCAACCAGTTGTTAATAGTTTACCATTACTATTGATACCCCAAAGTGAAATGTTTGAGTTTATGCATTATGCGAATAAAATGTTAATAATTGCATTTTATACCTTAAAGTACACACAATGATAAGGTGTAAATGTAGGCTAATTGACAAAGCTGAAACGGAATGGATATATGTATAGCATGTTCGAATGATAAACTCTTGTTAAAAACAATGTAATTGTTGAATTTTTACCATGAGCACTATTATCGATTTTTCCTTTAAATAAACAAATGTCACACATTTTTGACATTGGTAAGCTACATTTATTGAGCAAAAACCTTTTCACTACTTTGAATGCTTTACGGAAAACATCTTTTAGCAAATTGACATTTTAGCGAAGCCAACTGTTGGTGACAGAGATCGAACATATGCTCAGCCAGATTCAAGTTGAACGTTATACCTCTAGACCAATCTGTCACAATAAATAATGAACAATAATAGATAAATAAATCAATGTGCCTACATCACTTTTACGCATTTTGCCATCATTTAAACGAATGCTACCGGGCAAAAGTTGTTCTTCATTCGTCGTTTGATTAGTTGCCCATTCAAAGTAGGGAATTGTTTGCAAAAGTCGACCAGTAGGTGGATTGGACAACTCTATTCCTTGGAATTTGCTCACTTGGGCTTGGATTAGTCCTGGACGTTGAATAAATCGTGGAATCAGTGCTCTACTGCAAGTGCCATATTGACTGCCGTATGATGTTTCGGTTATTGCCAAGTCTTTGGAAAAATCTACCAGACTATTGTCAAAGGAAGTGTTTCAAAAATTGTTATAATTAAAATACGATTATATAATATGATAGGTCTGCGAAATTTACAATTATTTCATTGTAGAGAGTGTATGGAACAACGAATTGATTCTGTGTGTTTGAACATTTTGCCAAAAAGATTGGTCTGATCCCATGTGACATACATTTTAATAAGATCTTCATAAGCTATTCTATTTTTGTTACAGATAGGTAGTGTGCATACGCAAAACAGATTTATCACTAATTTTTAGGTACATTAAAAATTCGATTGACAAAAATGTTACAAATTAATTTGTTCAAAACACAGATTGTCAGATTCACTATAAATTATAAATTTACAGGTCCAAGGTCATCCACCTGTAGCTCAGTGGTTTAAGGTGCTGGCCTGACATCAGATAGTATGTGGGTTCAAGTTCATGTGTATGTGTGTAAAACTTGAAAGGTACGCACTGCTAATGATTCAAAATAAGGGTGAAACAGCTGTACAGTGCTCCTGGTGGACTTAAAAACCTAGTGAATTTATTATTCAAGTAAATCTGACAATTCTAACATAACAATTCTGAAACAAGTAATCCCTTAAAAAACCCATTGACAATTTATGTAGGTTTAAAATAATTTACATTATTTTTAAAATTAAAAAAGGTATTTATAACACATTAGTGCCGGGATGATCTAGCAATACAGCGCTCGAATTCGGACCTCGGTGAGCATCGGGGTTCGAATCCCATCGCCGGCACTAAAATGCGGGCCCACGTTTGGCTTCGCTAATTGTCCATTGCTGAAAGATGTTTATCGTAAAACATTCAAAGTAGCAAATATAAAATAAAA
>JAKXYG010001369.1:10000-95000 GCA_025895645.1 Cardicola forsteri
AAATGCGGGCCCACGTTCAGCTTCGCTAAAATATCCAGGAGGGTTTGAGCGCCATGGATAATTCTAGCCCCTGTAAAAAATTTATACTGCTACGAAAACAATACAAGAGGATGCCATTCTGGCAAACAACGGCAACGTATCTGGATGACAGAGTTACACAAATAACAGAGTTGAGTAAAAGCCAAAAGGAAGATCAATCTTCGGTTTGCAGAATGTTCAATGCCAACAAGACTTTGTTGTTGTTGTTGTTTTCTTGTAATTGTTGTCTTATTGCCCCATGCTTATTTTTAAAACAAAAGGGTTTTGTATGTTTTATAATAATAATTTACAAATAATAACCCAATGTTTATTGGTTATGGTTAATTCGTAAAAACAAAATAGTTAAAGAATTTATTGCGCAAACAAAGAATGGATCATACTCACAATAGATCGAATTTCGCCCCGTTGTCTAAAATCGGTCGAGTGCGTGTCTCCAAACAAACTGACCGAATTTACGGCATAATCGTCCAAATAGAAGTCGCCCACTTGACCTGGTTTGCCATTTGTAAATCCAATGCGACCGACGAACGGAGTCAAAACGAGGCCCAATCTAAATGTTGACACAGTAGAGGAAATAAAATATAACGCGACAAAATGCTAACCATTTAAAATATTTACCTGTTTACCAATTACAATTGTTAATGTTGTCTGTTTTGACCATAGATTAATTATCGTTGATAGATGGTATCTTTAGGACGGAGTGAGAAAGTCATTTAATATTTTGTCAGGATTAACTCCTTTAGCCTTAGACTGGTTATACCGTTGTGTACTCGGTCCCTGCTGTGTTAGTTTAGTCCAAGATGCAACAGTCACGAATATCACCATTATTAGAAATAGAAACTCAAATCCCCATTAACATCATGATGAATTAGCATGATGACAAATGTGTGCACAAATTAATGCAAGATAGGTTTGTGCTGTTATTATTATTATTATTATTATTCTACCAATCTAAAGAGTAGGTAGAAAAATAATTAATAACTTCACTAAAAGTGTGTCGTAAATATTATCAATTCCACCTAGTATGGACCAGAAATGATTCAATCTAGTCAGTCCCAAGCCTAGATAAAGGATGAGGGTTTGAGCGCAAAGAAAGCAACCTGGCTTCTGTAAAAAATCTATATTGCTACAGAAACAATAAAAGGACGCCATTCCGGCAAACAACGGCAAAGAAGTGATCGCACGTATCTGGATGATAGAGTTAAATAAATGACAGGGTTGAGTGAAAGCCGAAAGAAAGCTCAATCTTCGATTTGCAGAATCTTCAATGCCAACAAGACTTTGCTGTTGTTGTTTTGCTGTAATTGTTATTTTATTGCCCCATGCTTATTTTTAAAGCAAAAGGGTTTACCATAATAATAATAATAATTATTATTATTATTATTATAGTCAGCGAAATAGTTCAATTAAAGTACATTTAGAGTCATGGAATGAACAATAATAGTTTACATCATTCGTCTAAGCAAAAATAGAATAACAAAATGGCATCAAGTTATGCACCAACAACAAAACAAAAGTAATCCCTAAAAAGTAGCAACTCACTGATGCATTCGTTTGCGCATTAAGTAGTGCCGCGGTGGAATCGATCCCATAAACAAAACGACGTCATCACTGCAATCGTTCGTCACGAGATTTTCGAGACGCATAATTCGTGCCAAATGATCGACCATATTCAAATTGATCTTTTTCAATTCTTCATTATTGAGGTTGGTCATAATAGCTTGCCGTCTCCAACGCCCAAAGATATTGTACGACTTGAACCGACGCCTGCGGAACAACTCTTCGCTTTCTACACTCGATACGGGCAATTTTGATTTGTACAATTCGCGACCATACCATTGGATGGCTTCGGGATAACCATTTACCATTTGTACTGTAATTCCATAATCCTGTAAAAGTTATATTTTGGCTGTTAGTAGTCGAATATTTTATGGCAAGTGGATATTTAAAGCATTGGATTCCCTTTATAATTCCAAATAAAATGTTACATATCTTTGTGACTGACAAGAATATACGAAATGAATTCATCTCACAGTTTACGTCTTCTCATAGTTTTATTTGAAGTGGGTATTTAGCAAATTCAATCGGAAGCACCCATTTCTTGTCGGTGGTAGAATTTTAGCTCCTATCCTTCCGCGTTTAACTCCAGCGTTGTACCACTAAACCACTCCCCGGAAGAGCTCATATAGAATTAGTGTATATCACCAGTAGAAAAGTATTATTAATCGTTAAAATGTCTTTCGTTTTCATCTCAAAACTACTTCAAAATCTGGAGAACCAAGCAGTTTTTACATTTTAGTTATTAGACAAGTTGATTCCTATTCAAAGCGTTTAAAATACGTTATAAGAAATCATGGCTATTCTTTGAACTACTAAATTTGTAAAATTGATGAGGCCGATAATCTATATATGTACATCTATTTAATATAATCTGCTCTTAGGCAAATAATGTAGTAATATTTTTATTTTGACGAAATGTGTAAATTCTGGGTTTTTTGTCTAAGAGAGAATTTGATAATACTATCTGTAAAAAAATTACCTTTATTGTTTTAATTATTAATATTGCTAAAGTGATGTTTAAAGGTTATTTTTTGTAAAATGTTGATGTGCCTAATTATGAGAAAAGTCAATCAATTTCAATGTGATCATTTTGACAGGGCCCATTTTGACCCCTGTACATCTTAGTCATGTAATTTAAAAATTTCCAACCAATGGACATTCAATGTAACTGAAAGAAGGCTTGAATTTAGTTGCGGTAGTTGAATTAAATTTATGCCAAGCCTGGGAGCAGGATTGACTCTGCTACCAATTAAAAAATCCTGTTCTTCAATATTTATAGTTAGAAATTTGGTGCATTTGTTTTATTCATTAAATGTTACTCAATGTGACCTTGAAAATGCGACGCAGAATTTCAACAGCTGTTGAGTGGAAACAGGTAGAAATCGTTTTATGCAACATGAAGGGAAGGGAAGGAAAAATTGTAGATACCACTGCAAATAGTTGCATCTTATTGAAATTAATTTGTACCAAACTAAAAAGTGCATCATACCTTATCATAATTGAAGAATGTCATAACTGTTGTGTTAGTATCTTTCCTAATCGGATTGATTTGAAATTCAATATGATCTCGACAAAATTCCAAGTCTGCAAACGTTTTCAACCGGGCATAGCCAAACCCGCTAAAGTCGTAAAAGAACATTCGGGTCAGGGCAAAGTTGGCATTGGGCAGTTGGGCAGGTCTCTCACGACTCAAAAATGCGTCGGGACGCACTTGACTTTCCCATACGTAACCATCTCGAATAATTGATCGATATTGCAGCCTTCAAAAATGAAGAAGAAAATGTTATTGTTTAAAGGTTTCCTTATACAATTTGGATGAAGAATATTAGATGATGTAAACTGTGCGATGATGTTTGTGTCAAGATCAGAGCTTCCTTTGCATTAATTATATATATATGTGCTATTTTTTTATGTTTGTGCTGGGGTGGTCTGGCGGTACAGTGCTCGAATTGGGACCTCGGTGGGCATCGGGGTTCGAATCACATCACCGGCCCACTAAGATGCGGGCCCACGCGTTTGGCTTCGCTAAAATGTCCACTGCTAAAAGATACGCATTATTCGTAAAACATTTAAAGTAATAAACATTAAAAAAAAGAAACTATACGAAATGAATTCATATCATACTTTACGTCTTATTTTTATTCAAACTTTATGCGTGCTGCTTAATCTACGCACATTTCATCTCATTTTTCTATGTGCTCGCCTAGGTTCAACGTTTTAATAGTCAATATTTTTCAAACAACATATTAATTAATTTTTTTTGGCTTTTGATAAATTCTGTCATAAGAAAAATGTTGTCGCTCTTTTGTTTAAGAAAAGGACAATCTGTTGTTAGATTTTAGCAATGTAAAGTTTTGTCCTTTTTCAACTACACTTGCAATCAGTTATAACAAAAGAATTTACATTTAAAATAAAATAAAATTTTCAAACATTCATTAAGATAGGGACTTACGGTCTGCGTTTAATTGTATTTCATCAATTCGAATGTGCAGATGAGCCATTGGAAAGAGATGGAAAAGATGAACAAGATAATTGATAGGATTAAACCGTATTTATAAAATTCGTTTCAATATTTCACACAATTTAATGTTCATGTTTTATAAATTCATGTGTTGAAGTTTTAAGTAAAAACAACATTTTCACAGTTGACAAAAAACCTTTTACATTTTCTTAGCAATGTATAAAATGTAACACCTTTTAGTGAAGGATTTAAGCCGGGGTGATCTAGCGGTACAGCGCTCGACTTGTATCCGGGTGATCATGAGTTCGAATCCCACTACCGGCACTAAAATGCGGGCCTACGTTTGGCTTTGTGAAAATGTCCACTGCTGAAAGATGTTTCCAGTAAAACATTCAAAGTAGCAAACATCAATAAGTAATAATAGTAATACTACTACTACTACTACTAATACTAGTAGTAATGTACGTGTTATTCTTTCTAAAATAATGTTTTTATAATGAAAACATAATAATAAGAATATGGTGTGCAAAATACATAATGATCTATTCTTTTTAATTTATTGATTTTTTAATACAGGTCAAATTTCCTTTTGATGACGTAACTCAGCAAAATATTTTAACTTGTAACTTATGCGATAAATCACCGCGTTACAAATTTGTCTTTAATTGTGAATTGACGTTCAATTTCGCATTGACAAACAACAATCCACTTCCTTGTAGCGGGCTGGACCAAGTAGATGAACTGTTGAACTGTTTCCACTACTTACCAAAAACCTGCTTTCTTCTCATCAACACAAAATGTTCACACAAGGAAATTAAACTCACAGCTGACATGAAATATCTTTCGGTTTGAGACATTCCGAATTGGCGTGAGCGAAATTGATCAAACTGTACGATTTACCGGTCAATTTCAAGTTGAACATACAAAATGGCATCGTGTCCAATGACATCAAATGTGCCCACATCATTTCGGCTCCATTGTCGCCCCAAGATTCGGGATTGTTCAATCGTGTACCCGACTGTACGACGCCACCAATGCGAATTTCCGTCTGATCGTCCAAAATCAATCGGCCTTCGGGATAATTCTTGGCAATGTCCGATTTGAAGGTGCGCACAGTAGTCGAGTCACTTTGGGACGATGACGACGGATCGTAAGGTCGTTCGATCAAGTAGACTCTAGTCTCACCAGCCCATGATACGATGCGAATTTGGTACCACGTTTGCGATCGGATCGAATTGATGACAATTTTGCCATTGGGTACATTCCACAAGAATTGCAAATTGGCATCGGGCGCCTCGACTGTCAAAGCAAACATTTGCGTGTGACCTGGGAAAGCTCGGCGTCCGACCATGAGCACGCTCGATTGCATCGAGTGTCGGGGAAGATCGTCCAGTTTGAACCAAAATTCTATGTCGAATTGTTTCGTTTTTGTTATGCCGTAAGGGATCAACGTATAGACGCAATCTTGGGTAAATTTAACGGGAATAGGATCGTGTGACAAAGCACCGTAAATCATATCCAATAGCGATCGCGCCTCATCTGAGTATTGACGCAATTTCATGGCTCTTGCATCCAGTTGGTTGGCGGCGTTTTCGGCTTCTTGGAGCTGTTGATCCAAATCAACTTGGGTTGTATTGGCCTGATCAACTGAAACGGATCATCAAACATCAAACATGTTATATTTTTATTAATATAAACGAAGTTGTTATTCAGTTATATTGACGTAACACAAAAGTAACAAAAATGCGATATTTATATTGAAGATAAGTTTGAATTATTTAAATAATATTTTGCAGAATGCTAATGATCCTGAGAATTTGAGTGAGGCTTATAAAGTCAGGAGACTGTTCCACCTCCACGTGATGCATCTTGGACTAAGTGTCCGTAAGCATCTAGACTAATAACAACAAGGTCCGAGTGCACAGCGGTACACCTGGGATCCCGCGTTAGTGAGTGGATTCAACCATACATTCACGATACTTAAAAGGTATCTTAGGGTATACGTATACCATATGTAGCCGTTAGGCTAAGAGAGATAACTCTGGGGGTTAGAGAGCGCATGGTTAGCAACCTGGCCTCTGTAAAAAAATTATACTGCTACGGAAACAATAAGAGGACGCCATTCCGGCAAACAACGGCAAAGAAGTAATCGCACGTATCTAGATGACAGAGTTACACAGATGACAAGGTGAGTGAAAGCCGAAAAGATGCTCAATCTTCAATGCCAAAAACTTGAACAGTGTTTGGATATAGAATGTGCTGGACAGTTAGAACAACTTAAATATTTAAGTTAAAGTTTTGAAATACATGAAACATCAGTTGCAAAGTGTTGTATATTGTTGTAAATCACATAATAAAAATGTACCTATTGACTGAGCCGTTCCTTGGATTCTTGCAAATTGACTTTCGGCATATTCCAAACGATTCTTCATTGCATCGAATCGTTCGCGTACCATCTTGACCGATTCAGATGCATTTCTTTCCAATGGACTGGTATCTTTCAAAATTTGTCTTATTGTTTCAACTGTACACAAATGGAAAAAATACGTTTGGCATAATGTATTTGTGGACGGATACAATTAAGTGAGAATTATACGATGAAACTCGAATAAACTTGAATAATGTTAGCAACGAAAAATAAAATTAACCAGTTCGTCACATGTCTTTGGCACTAAATGTTAGTATCCACTTGTTTACAAATGTTTCCCGTTAAATAGTCAATCAATAAAACTACAAACAAAAACTTTAAAAAATAATAAATAATATATTGAACGTTTAATGGTTTTTATATTGTACAAATACATTGTGTACTGCAGTTTGCATATATACATTTATACAAAAGTTATAGAGGATAAAGTTCTGCTTCCAAAACAAACTGCTCAAGGTGTAAATGTGTACATCAACTAAATAGTGATATCATAGTTGACAAAATTAGGATTATGCTAAATTTTGATTTGCTACACAGTACTTGTATCAAAGACCACTTTTACCAAAAAATATAACTCAACGTTCATGGTAATAATAATAATAATAGTAATAGTAACAGTAATAATAATAATAATAATAATAATAATAATAATAATAATAATAATAATAATAATAATAATAATAATAATAATAATAATAATAATAATAATAATAATAATAATAATAATAATAATAATAATAATAATAATAATAATAATAATAATAATAATAATAATAATAATAATAATTATTATTATTATTATTATTATTATTATTATAGCAATAATAACATAATGATAATGTAATAATAATAATAACAACAATAATAATAATAATAATAACAATTGAAGTGAAATTACAATCATGTTTGATAATAAACTCAAATCAAACAGCATTTAATACTTAAGTCACTCATCCCATTGAATGGGCATTTAACAATTGACATTACAAATCAAACATGCCTTTCTGATTAGCATTTTCACTTGTCTCCAAACTCGTTCGCGCCGTATTTTCCAATGATTTTAAATCCGCTTCGACCTTGTCCAATTGTATCTTTGCCGCATTTACGTCATCACTAATTTTCTCAATGTTGGCCACCTTTTCTTCGACTGCATCTGTTACCAATTTGCGTTTGGCCATAACGTTGTTTAAAATTTCCAAAGTGCCATCTGATGATATTGGCGTTTGGTCCAACAAATCTTCAGCTATTTGGGTTGCATTTCGAGCTTCGTATATATTGTTTGCAATAGTATGATAAGCTTCCAACGCCTGATTGGTACGGTTGAGTAAACTGGAAGGTGTGAGCAAATCCAGCACGTATTGGGCTTCACGTTCCAAAGGTTCAATATGTGATTGAATTAGGTTAGGTGGAATAATCAATTCTTGAGGACTGGGCAATATAATTTGAGCTAATTGGTTGATTAGATTTTTGGCATCAATTATGGGTGAGTCATATTTTGAATCGCTTAAAAGCATTTCCAATTCGTTAATGTAATTGGTTATATTTGTTTTCGACTTTTCGAATTGATCAATGTTGGATGTATCGGTACTTGACTTAATCGAATCAATAATTTGGTTGGCTGCTTTCTTGAAGAAGAGATGGGGGAAAGTTAGGGGAACGTTAAACATAATTTGGGTTATATTCATTAATTTTTCAATATCTCTCAAAAACTGTCAACTCAACATTTTATCACTTTAACTAGAGGTTTCTAAACATTATCAATACATCCATAAATCATTGTTTGGTTAAGCTTTTGAGTGCGTTACGAACAATAATAATGATAACAATTTAAAGCATTGGATCCCCTTTATAATTCTAAATAAAAATAATAGACGAAAACTGTGAGATGAATTCATTTCGTACATTCTCTTCAGTCACAAACAAATGAAGAATCAGTATATATATATACACCCATTTTAACAATTAACGCAAAAAATTACAAAGGTATTAAATCTAAATTAATTTGTTATGTCCAATTGTTTTTTCGTAAAAGCAAATATCGGGAATTAAAAATAATGTCTAGTGCTTCATAGATCCTTTATATATACTTAGAAATATTTATTTAAGAAGGCTGAGTCGGCCAAAATAGCATATTTTAAAAGCTACTTCTATATTAAAATTTTTTCAGTATGCTAAAGCGCAATATCAATAAGCATACAGAAATTGAGGAATTATGTGAACGCATTCGGTTTGTTGTTCAATATGAGATGAAACAAGAATATATCAACACTCTCATTGACAGCATTCTAAAACGCCTGGATCAGGTTGTTCAAAAAGAAAGGCGATTACATAGATTATTGAATTTTTTGAACTTTGTAATGTCCTTAATCATTTGGTAACTAAACAAATTGCGTGTAATCTGTATTTTTATTAATAGTTGACGTTATAAATCATGTTAATCATTTTACTCCATTTCCGATTTTGCACCCGTTGATATTTATATAATTTTTTTACTTACAATATATATGTATATATAATTATAGTTTTTTAAAAATTATTATATAGTATTGTATATTTTACAATTAAAGTGACGTTTCTCTTGTATGCTATGTAGTTACTAGAGAGGTTTTAGTTTAATAATCACTTTTTTGCAGTAATTGTTGTGAGGGTTGTATATATATATATATATGTATATGTATATAAATATATAATTTTTTATGTGTGTTACTTTGAATGTTTTACAAGAAATATCTTTTAGCAGTAGACATTTTAACGAAGCCGAACGTGGACCCACATTTTAGTGCTGGTGGTGGGATTCGAACCCATTCCCACCCAGGTCCAAATTGGAGTGCTAAACCACTCTGCCATTATGTATCTATATAAACTAGCATTTTGTTTGTAATTTAATTTATCTAACTGTCGTATAAATGATTGTTTGTGATGTTACAATAAGTAGAGTTAAGCCTAGCCCTTCTATTTCAACCACTATACATCGCCTACACCTACCTTGGCAATTTCCAGTTTATTCATCGTATCACGTGTCGCATTGCCAATCAAATGCAGCTGATCAATATGATAGTTGGTCAAAAATTCCTGATCCTGCTGAAACGTCTTGGCCAATTCGATGTCCAACTCCAACTGACTCGTTTCCAACTGTCTGTCAACATTGGCCAAATTTTCAATAATCTGCTGCACTTCGTATTCGACCTCATCCAGCCACGTTTGAGTCAACCCGAAATCCATTGTTTCGAGTTCGCTTCGCACCTGTCTAGCTTCTTCGCGCCATTGATTGAGTTCGTACGGAGTAGCCGGACCGTATTCTTGCCTGGTCATGCGCTCGATCCAGTCAAGGACGTCCATCTTGAAGCGTTGTGTTTTGGCCACAAGCGCGCTGTGTTCATGTTGTTGATCGCAGTGCGTTTGATCGAGCATTTGATAATTTTCTCGAATGCGATCCAGTTGTTGGTTGAGCTCAAATTGCTGTTTGACAATTTGGTTGGCGCGCGAAATCATCTTTTGTTCGCGTTCTACTTGATTTGGACTAAATCGGTCACGTGACATGTCAACTTCATCACGCAGTCGCGACAATCCACGATAGGCCAAAGTGGTCAAATTTAGACCTTCGATGTGTGCCAAAGTTTCGTCGGCCCGAACCAGCAATTCACCCGTACACGGTCCTCGACAGTCTGTGTAAAATAGTTTACAGTTTGATAAATTACACGTTTTGGCTGTACACTTTCCTCAGAACAGCTCGAGTATTACTCAAAGTAGCAATGTGTCAATTGTAGTACAGTTGCAATAATAACTTCACTAACAATGTTGTCCAATGTGGAAATTATAATGATTAATTACAATGTTTTAAACCAATAGTTTGATGATTTGAGCATTTAATCGTTCTGATACTTATTCTTCAAATATTACAATGTTATGTGACGTATTCAAACCAAAATATTGTTCTTATTATTATGGAAAAACCTATATGGGTAAGTAACATCACCAATGCACCAATTGTAGTGTTTATAAAAGTTTTCACAAATTTGTGTCGGGGTTTTCTAGCGGTACAGCGCTCAAATTCAGACCTCGGTAGGCATGGGTTCGAATCCCATCACTGGCACTAAAATGCGGGCCCACGTTCGGCTTCGCTAAAATGTCCACTGCTAAAAGATGCGTTTCTCGTAAAACATTCAAAGTAGCAAGCATAGAATAAAAAATAATAATAAATAAGTAATAATAAGTAACACTTTAAAAAAATGTCAGTTTCCGTATTGTATGTTAAAAACTCCCTATGTATGTTGTTTACCAAGCTAAATAAACTGTGTCGGGGTGGTCTAGCGGTACAGCGCTCGAATTTGGACCTCGGTGGGCATGAGTTCGAATCCCACCACCGACCCACTAAAATGTGAGCTCACGCGTTTGGCTTCGCCAAAATGTCTACTGCTGAAAGATGCGTTTCTCGTAAAGCATTCAAAGTAGTAAACATTAAAAAAATCAATAAAATAATATTCCAAATTAACCTTGACAAGCTCCGCTAACAACGACATGATCCGGTTCGCACTGATCACATCGTCGACCCTGAATTCCGGGCCAACACTGACATTGGCCGGTACTTTGATCGCACGTTGGAGACAATGATCCGGCTGTTTCGCAGTCACACGGCTGACAAGCTACCATATTCATCGGATCGCCATAGTATCCAAGTGCGCAATTTTCGCATCTCGCCCCGGTATAACCCGGTTTGCATACACACTTGTGAGATATGTACGGCATGTCGGTTGCAACTGTACACGTGATGGCATAGCTTTAAAAAAGGCAAAACAGCAGTAATGTTTGAATGTTTGACGGAAAACATTGTTAGTAAGTGTGGATATTTAACCGAGCCGAACAAGGATCTACGTTTGGTAACAGCAGTTAGCCTGAAATCAATGTCTACCCACTTAAGAGCCTAGTGCTACATTTGTAACCAAGGTACACAGAAAAATAAATACTATTCTACACTCATTTGCAAAAGTTTGTTGTCACCAATTTATTCATTATTGGAAACAATGGCGTACCACTTGTATCGATGGTGAGTTGAACAACCGCACTATAACTGTAACGACTTTGGCACTTGTATCACTATGGTACACTTTCGCTACTTATGTTGTAAAATTCATTTATTCTCTTGTCATGCACAAAATGTTTTTAATTTAACCTTATTTTCCCAATCATCTTTTTAATATTTTAATATTTTTTAATTTTTACTGCTTTAAATGTTTTAAGGCAAACATCTTTCAATAGTGAACATTTAGAAAAGCCGCATTCTCTGCCGGTGGTGGGGATCAAACCTATGCCCACCAGGATTGGAGTTGATCTCTAAGCTAATAGATCATCCCAGCGCTGTGACTATAATCTAGACATAGTTCCCGAACTCTTTGGTTTACTTTCAGGATATCATTAGCTTTTAATTAATTAATAAGTGTAGATGAAATAAGAACCAATAAGAATCAACCTTGGTCATGTGACAAACAGTTGTTCAATTACAGACACACCCACATAGACAAACTGCATTCAGCAATAAATTTCCAAATGTGTGTAATTTATCTCCACATTATACGATTACAAACAAAGCACTCGATACTTACTCCGTCTGTTCGGTTGGACATTGGCACTTGACACAAGTCTGACCGGTTTTCGGATCGCCCATATAGCCTGTAGCACATTCGCCGCAGTC
Source organism: Cardicola forsteri (assembly GCA_025895645.1). NCBI lineage: Eukaryota > Metazoa > Platyhelminthes > Trematoda > Strigeidida > Aporocotylidae > Cardicola > Cardicola forsteri. Next base: position 22,178 of record JAKXYG010001369.1, read on the forward strand.
CGGACCTTGAGTATTGCCCGAGCAATTGTCACAAACACCACTGATTGGATCGCAACTGTAGGACATGCCATGACAATTGCATTTCTGTGCTCCGCCTTCCCAAATGATATGCTCGTCCGGTTTGGAAGGAACAATTATGGTTGATGGATCGGTGATGGTGTGACCAGGTTTGGGTGAAAATGGAGGAAAGAAAAAGCCAGATGCGGCAATCTGCAAAATGACAACAGGAAATTAACAGGAAGATATTTTTGCGCTTTCTTTCATTATTTAAAATATATCCGTTATTTATTCATTTAAACGTGTGTTTCAACAAGTTTGTTACAACACAATTTAAACTAGGAATTCTTAATTTATATGAAACATTTAAGGAAAATTTTGATTCAGATCGACATACTTCACAGTGATCGCCAAATGATGTAGACAAACATTCGCACTTCTCAATGCTCTTAATTTCAGTTCCCGATAAAGTTGTAATTTCCGCTTGTGCTTCGTGTATTCTATACTTGACACTGAAACGTACAAACGTATTTAATATAAAAATTGTTGCTACAAGTAGCAAATTAGCGAAACAATAGTCAAAAGATCAATGCCATACCTCACTAATTTGGGCGTAGCTTCGGGCATAAACAGCCGAACGCTAAACGAAGTCACATTGGTCAAAGCAAGCATCAGTTCGTTTCGGGTCGGACGAACGCGTGTATCGACGTTGACAACGCGTGTTAGAACCCAATCCTGCTCGCGAAGCCAAATTTGACGATAGCTGTCACTTAAGGCAAAATTGGTTTTTTCCTATCACAAAAGTTGGAATTAAATATTGTTGTAAGTCAATTCGTTTTTGTTTGAGCGGTCTTCGATTCAACAGTCCCTCAAAACAGATAAAGACTAACCATACACGAATGAAATTGTACAAATTGTACATGGATAAATTTGATTTGTTAATGTGAAAGAGACATTTCATTGACTGTTACTTTTTATTGGTTGTTCTATTTTTTGCTCTCGCGTCATTTTTTGATTTAATTCGCTTCAAAAAATTGGTTTAAAAAAGAGTATTCTTGCTGGGATGACTTTGAAAAAGATTTTTAAAAATTTGAAAAAATTATTAATACCGATTTTTACCGAAGAAGTTCAGAGAAAGGTATTGAGGGTTACTCAATTTTCAAATACAAATGTGTAAAATTCCGTTGTTCCAGATATCAACATCAATCGTCAAAAGCTACTGGTCAACAGAAATCGAAGTACATTAATATTTCTATATGTTTTTTAGATCTAAAGATATTAAATGTCCTGCAAAATTCACTGTACGATTAATGAAGGACATGAAATATAAAATTGTTACTACAAATTTTAATCATAAACATTCTTTATCGCCCGAGGAAGCTTCTATGTTTTGTAAAAGACGTCGCCTCAATCAATTAGAAAAAAAACAAATTCAAGATAAATTACCACATTACCCCATCTGTTCAAAAATAAGTAAAAGATCATTTTAACGAAGAATATACTTGAAAAGACGTTTCTAATTTAAAAGCTGACTTGGGTCACAGTATGATTATGCTTATTATTGTGTTATATTACTATTGATTAAAAAATCTTTTAAAAATTTTTTAGTTGAAAAACCAAATGTCACCAATACATTTCCCAACTTACGGATGGCTGATATTCAAATTGTAATTGACCTTGAAGTGCACTCATCTGAGCATCGACAAGTTCTGGTCGTCTAATAACAAATTTGCCGGCCAAATCTGTATTTGCAGTCGACTGATAAGCAGTATCTCTTTTCTCGTTTGTCAATTTGCAATCGCCCGTTGGTAGACATTCAGATAACAACGATATAACGACGCTGCCGTAATTACGCGTCTACAGGGATGGATGGAAAGTAATAAAATGGTAATTTTGTTAACAGGCAAATTTGTTATATATAATATACTACATTCATATTGTTGTCGACAAAACGTTGAGTTTTTTTAAGTCGTAACAAATTTAATTTTGGATATTGCAAACCAACAATTTTCATGTTTGAACTGCATCTTTTTAAAAAAATACACTAAAATTTTCAAATAAACAAGTACATTCTCATTCAATGTATTTGTCAATTGTCTTACCAAAGAACCTTTGAGTTCGGGAATTTCCATGCGTGTAGGCCGATGAACAGAAAATCGCCAATTAAACTGACTCACTCCAATATTCAAATCTGTTGGATCCAATTCGATCAAACCCAATTTAAGATCAATCAACGGACCACCTGGATATTGTGGATTGTCCGTTGCAATGATCTAAAAGAGAGGGTTTATTGTAATATACACAATTCTTGAATAATTTACTGACAATATCGTATCAGTAACGACAGAATTCAGTTACATTATGTCGCATACCATACTCGATGAAATATGATATTCAAATGTAAATTTATCAACATCTACTATTAATGCCAAAATAATAATTATTTATTTATTTTACTACTTTGAATGTTTTTGGGGAAACATCTTTCATCAGTGGATATTTTAACGAAACCGAATGTGGGCCCGCATTTAGCGCCGCTTGAGGGATTCAAACCCATGTACATCAGGTCCAAGTCGAGGGCTGTACCGCTAAACCACTCCAGCACATTATATTAAATTAATAATATATTAATTATTATAAAAATTGCATCTAGTAATTCCATTTATATGGATCTTGTCACTAAAGTGTGACCTTCTTTTCCATATTTTTAAACAAACGTTTCTTACTATATGAAAATAAAGTGTGAAGTATTTTATATAATTTATTACCATTTTCAGTTCTTTAAAATAAAATTAATCAAAAATAAAAATTAATTTATATATATATATATAGTTTGTAAAATTATTACTTCCACTCCTTTAGTTTTTCCCGGAACCGACCGAAATCCTTTAAGAGCGGTGCACTTGGGTTCGTTACTAGTGGGAAAACAAAAGCACGTGTAACATCCCAAGTCGTAATCCATATTTAGACCAAATGTACCTGGCTTGCACTGATCACACCGCGTACCCTGCAACAACAAGCAACACAAATAATTGTTTTGGACAATGCATTTCTTTCATATTAAATAAATCAATTATTATAAAATACGTGCATAATACCTTTACGTTGGTTTTGCAAAAGCACTTGCCCGTTTCTCTATCACAAGGCACAATTCCATCGGTAATTTGAGTAACATTTTGTACGTACGTTCCACTCATGTCACAATCACAAGGATCGCAGTTGGGATAGCCGTAATAGCCCAAGGCACATTGATCGCATGCCTGGCCCGTAAAACCTGGCGAGCAAAGGCACTGACCTGTTTTGATGTCACATTTGTCAAGTGAGTCCAGTATAGTGCCATGCTTCGAACAGTTGCAGTCCTGTTGAAAACATTAAAATTATTTTTAAAAATAGAACCGACATTGGAATGAAATAGTATTCATTTAATTTTGGGTTGGTTTTTTTAGTAACCAAAAATTTAGACCAACATTTATTATTTATTGAAATAAATATTGCGTATTATTATAGGATAGTAAGTAATTCATGATAGAAATATAGGTATTGATATTATTAACAAAACTTGCATTTGAAATCACTTTATGCAACGGAATCTGAGTAATTTGAACTTTATTTTTACGTTGTCATTTATGTGATATTTATAAAATCATCTCCTTATTTTTTAAATTACAGCCTATTTACTCAAATGGTGGTTATTATGTAACATAATGCATTTGAAAAAAACATTTACAGCTTCCAACTAATAATAATAATAATACTTAAGCCATAAGTGAGTGGATTATCTTCTGTCTGGTTCTTTGTAAATGCAAAATGTCCTATAAAGTTTTCACTGCAAAAAATTTATCTTGATAATAATAATAATTTTTTATTATTGGTGAATATGTTCCACCCAAAACATTTTTCAGAAAGTGCACAGTTTAGCGAAGCCAAATAAAACCCACCAATTTAGCGACGGTACTGACGCTAACAATAATAATTCTAATATCTTAATAAAAATAATATAATCAGTAATAAGAATAATAATACTAACATTAATAATAATATTGTTATTAAATAATAAAAATAAATAAAAATAAAAATAAAAAATAAAAAATAATAATAATATAATTAGTAATAAACATAACAAAATTAATATAAATAAGAACATAATTACTAAATAATAATAATAATAATAATAATAATATTAAATAATAGTAATAACAACAATAATAATAATTATAATAATATTTTATTTTATTTTGATTATTATATGTTCGCTTCTTTGAATGTTTTTTACAAGAAACATCTTCCAGAAGCTGACATTTTAGCGAAGCCAAACGTGAGCACTCAGTTTAGTATTAAAAGTGGGATTCGAACCCATGCCCCCACAGGTCCAAATCGAGCGCTGAACCGTTAGACTACCCCAGCTTAAATAAGGGAGTACCGTAAGGTTTCCACACTGATAAAATGTGCGCGCCCGAGCGAACCCGATTAGGGATCGTCGCTAGGTTCAATCCGCCAAACTGCAATGGCGAGTCTCTACTCGAGATCAGAACATTCGTGATCTCTCTAAACCTGGTACTAACTAAGTTAATATTAATAATAATATTATTATTATTAAAAAATAACAATAACAATAATAATATTGATCAAAATAATAATAACCATAATAATAATCATAATAATAATATTAATAATAATATTGATAATAATAATAATAATATTAGTATAAATAATAATAATATTATAATTAGAATATAATAATAATAATATTAATATTTGTAACAATAATTATTATTGTAATAATTATCATAAAAATAATAATATTATTATTATAGTATTATTATTATTATTATTAATAATAATAATAATAATAATAATAATAATAATAATAATAATAATAATGGTAATAATAACGTTTTTCTTTACAACAGAAATGTAATAACAAACATCTCAATTTTAATCACTTCAATCTGGTCATTCAAAGACACAATAAAAAACATGCACATACTTTGCATCCCGTCATGGGGTTGTAATCCCACGATCCTTCGGTACATTTATCACATCGATCACCTTCCGTATTTTGAGGACAAATGCATTTTCCCGTAATTTTGTCACAAACCTGTCCGTTTGGACACATTTGACACACTAGTTGTACAAAAATAATGAGCAAAAAACAGTTGATGTAGAAAAAATGGTAAAAAGTTGATTGATCAAGCATTATAATTAACCTGTGTATCAGTGACAATTGACGAAGAAAATTGGAACTCGAAAATAATAAACAATACTATTTTACTTTATTACGAAAATTAATATTTAATTTCTGCAATATTAACATTTTTGTTTCAAACGTGTCAACGGTATATATTGATGGGAACGGCTATATAAACAATCGTTTCGACGCCGTTGAACGCTTTCGTCGGATTCCATCCAATACCGTCATCATCCGTTTCCATCATGGTTGCTTGGTTTTTCCCGTGATTTTGATCTTGTAAATTTTGCCATTAAACCTTTTCCCATCCGGTTTTTGCGTTCTTATTCATTACTTCACGTAAAGACGTTAGATATTGGAAGAAATCGCGACTAGGCTGGAATTCACGCAACCTTGGTCAACAAGCAACGTCACGTGTTCTTTCAAACCGTCCCCATCAAAAAACCGACGAAAAGATATAGTGTTATTTATTTTAATTGAGTTATTCATTATTTATTTTAATTTTATTTTTATTACTTTGAATGTTTTACAAGAAACATCTTTCAGTAGTGGACATTTTAGCAAAGCCGAACGTGGGCCCACATTTTAGTGCCGGTGATGGGATTCGAACCCATGCCCACCGAGGTCCGAATTCGAGCACTGTACCGCTAGATCACCCCGGTCAAGTTTTGCAATTTACTTGTCTTTAAAAGGATATTGGACAAGATTATGTCTACTTTTTACCAGTTTTTGTTAATTATTTCTACACTATTTTTGCAAATTGCTAAACGTGTTTTGTTTCTTCATTTCTTTAACACTACAACGAAATAATACATATACGTGGGCCAAAAGGTATCTAATGATGGTTAACACTTTTCCAAAATATAAAATTGATAATCTCTATTTTTAAAATAACCTTTCCACCGCATTTCACTAATACACCAAATATCTAAGTTGTACTTTTTTCATTTCCCGAAAGTCTTGTTCCAACTATCCACTGCGAAAAAGTGTACTCACATTCCATGTTCCAACACTGGTTAAGCTTTTGTTATTGAAGATTGAGCTTCCTCTCCGCTTTCACTCAACTCTGTCATTTGGGTACGTGCTCGCTCAAACCCTCTTCCTTTATTTAAGCTTGCGAGTGGCTAGAATAAATCATTTCTGGTCCAAACAGACAATGTAAATTTATTGTTTATCCCAATTCCAATTCATTCCATCTTGTTGCTTAGTAATAAAATACATCTTTGTGCAAAGGAAGAATCGTTAATCCTACGCTTCTTATTCATCACGGACATGGAACCGTCTAAAACGGAGTTTTGTTTGAATTAAGTAAACTAAATAAAATGAATCTTTCGGCAAAATTGGTTAAGTGCTAGATTGGAAACGGGATGAACACTCAACGCCGATTCTCGTCCGGTTTTGTCAACTTGTTCAAAAATTTGAAATATGTTATTAACCCATCCAACAACTAACCTTCACATCCAGCCTGGGAAATGCCAAAATATCCGTAATCGCATTCAGCGCAATCGCGGCCAATCACATGTGGGGCGCACTTGCACTGACCAGTATCCATGTTGCAATCGTCCGGTTGACTCATATCTGTGCCCATTCCGCACGCACACGGCAAACAGTTGGATCCAGTCGCGTTCCAATAATGACCCGGCTGAAATGATGCGAAATTTATGAATTGTCAATGCCAACATTGCACAATGTTGGTATAATAATCAATTATGCCCTAACCAGTTCGAAAGTCGGTAGCTCGACAAATAAATTGGAAGTTGTGTACAATCAACGGCGTTGCTGGTTGGCCAAAGATTATGCTATGTTAGAGCAGAGAGATGAGGTTATACACTCGTTGAAAAAATTAGTGTTTAAAATTCAAAAAAAAATTTGTAATTTAAATAAATTTGTTATCTTTTAATGTTTTAAGAATTTAAATTAATGTTAAGTACTTAATAATTGACTCATATTTACTTAGAAATATTTATTTAAAAATGACGAGTTGGCCAAGAAAGCATATTTTAAAAACAATACCCATATAAACGGAATAAGTAAATGCAATTTACACTTTTTTAATAATAATTAATAAATTTTTAATTAATGAGTTTAAAACCATTATTCAAAAATACCTTTTAATACCTTAAGTTTATGTTTCTACAATGCAAAATTTACGCTGTCATTACTTTATAGGAAAAATTCTAATTTTAATTAAAAAAAATTAATAGATAATAACTACGTTTTTAACACTAATTACTTTAGGAGCTATTTGTATTTTTTTTACTTATTTTAATCATGTTATAATTCGCAACGGACTTAAATAATCAAACAATATGTAGATACAACAACGGTACAGCGCTCGAATTCGGACCTCGGTGGGTTCGAATCTCATCGTCGGCATTAAAATGCGGGCCCACGTTCGGCTTCGCAAAATTGTCCACTGCTGAAAGATGTTTCTCGTGCAAGCATTCAAAATAGCAAACATAAAATAAATAAATAAATAAAAATATATACAACACTATTGTAACCTACCAAACATTTGTCACAAGTATCGCCAATCACATTTTCGCCACAATGACATTTTCCAGTTATTGGATCACATGTACGATCGAGGGCTTTCAAAGTACACTGACATTCTATCAAGTCGAAGTAAAAAAAATAATATATGAGCATATATAAAACCTTTAGACTTTGGTCTGATTAAAAGTTAGGATACATTTATTTATCTATTTTTACTAATTTTACGGAAAATATCTTTCAGCAGTAAAACGAGGGTCCACATTTAGTAGACCGGTGGTGGGATCCGAACCCCAATGCCCACCCAGGTTCAAATCGAGCGCTGTACGACTAGACCACTTGGGCATAGTAAATGGGGAATCAACAATTTTCTTGATTATTTATTTATTTTATGATTGCTACTTTGAATGTTCTACGGGAAATATCTTGTCAACAGTGGACATTTTAGCGAAGCCAAACGTGGGCCCGAATTTTAGTGCCCGTGGTGGGATTCGAACCCATGCCCATCGATGTCCAAATTCGAGCACTGTACCGCTAGATCACCCCGGCACATTATTTTACTTAATTTAGTCAGTATTTATACAACTTTTAAGTGTAATCCTTACTATTCGTTCTTATAAAAACTAATTGTTTAAAAACTCCCGGAAATGCAAATTAATTTTAATGATAAAAAGTGATAAAGTAGTTTGAATTATTTCACTCTATCTAGTTCGTTAAAAACGAATTTTGCCCAGTTAAAATAAAAATTTGTGCTTACAATCAATAAAGACAATGTGCACCTACTGATGAAAGTGCACTAATAAAACATTGTCCCCCAATATTCACCTTTGCATCCGTTTGGATTGAGTTCGTAGAACCCGGGCAAACATGTAGAACAGTCGAGTGATCCACCCACGCCGCTTCGGCACACACACTGTCCGGTAGTTTGATCACAGAAATCTAGAAATTCCGGCATTGTGCCCAACTGATTGCACTGGCACAACGGACATCCGGCCTCTACGTTGCCTCGACCGCGAATACACTGATCACAACGAACACCTTGGTACGATGGCTTGCAGTTACACTGACCGTCACCCAGACGACATGTAGGAGAGGTACTGCCATTTGGATGACAATTGCATGCTGAAGTGTCATACAAATGATACATTTTCACGTTGGTCAAACGTCGCATTTAATAACAATTTACAAAATGTCTTTTAAATGTGACAAATAATTATTGAATTTATGATAATATTGTAAAACATTCATAATTGTGTACGGACACTTTTCTATAGTATTTATGGATCAATTTATATAATTCTAAATAACATTTTCAATCCACAATTTACAAAACTAGATAAAAAAAGAACATTTACATAAATGTAACGTTCCAAGTATTATCTAATTCTTGACGATTTTTTAGTTTGCTCTTAATGCAAAAAATGTTTACACAGGCATACCCAGTCACACAGCTCTAATGATACAACATACCATCAAGATTTTAACAACTTGTATTAATAATAATAACAACAACATTCAAAACACATACGTCTACAAGGCATTCCTCTCAAAGGATCACCATGTGTACCCTCTGCACATTCTTCACAACGAGGACCGTCTGTGTTGTAGCCACAGAGACACAATCCGTTCGTGTGATTGCATCCAATAGCTCCAATTCCGCAATTACAAGGTTGACAAGGAATTCCATTGAGCGGATCTCCAAAATAATTTTCGTCACACAGTTCACAATAACGGCCACGAGTACTGTATGACATTAATATACACAATTATACTTGAATCATTTAGTCAAAAACATACACATTAAAAAACTACTTTAAATAAGTACAATCTGACTGCATTATATATATTTTTAGTAAATAAAACAATAATAACAATTATTATTATTATTATTATTTTATTGAAAACATTACAAAGTACACAAACTGCTCAAACATGACACGGTCGTAATATCTTTAAAAAAAGTAATCATTTCAGTCATAATAATGGCAATTGTTGTACGTCGAGTAAAATTTATTGGATGTGGGTTCTGTTCTCTGATTGGTTTATTTTCTAGTTAAGCTGTAATTGGATATTTTGAATACTATTTAATGCAAATTTTTTGCTCTCGCCTCATTTTGCAATGGCGTTAGTTGGTGCACCGGACTGGACTAAACGTAGTTATTTCAATTAGAAGGAGGTAAAAAATGCTATTCTAGCTTTTAAAACAAATACCAATAGTGAGTTTTATCACTGTGTATCTGAACTAAATCATGGAGGAGTTAAAGGATTTCCATACAAGAAATTTTTTTACATATGCACTTTTTACCAAAAGCAAGAATCTCAAAGTACCGGATTTCGTAAAACCAAGTAGCTTCATTTTTATGTAATTTTTTGTAGAATTAAAAATTAAAATTGTTCAGCACGGTTAAACTGAGGAACGTTAAATATGTTATAGCCGCACCGAATTCGAAGCACGAAAACACATGCTCAAGTAAAGAAATTGCAATTAATCCTGACAGGAGGAGGAATTTGAAAAGAAGTCATAACAAGGGATTTGTATAATTTTCGGTAGAAATTGGGTTACAGTACAATGAGATTTAACCTAATTTTTAGAAATTGTAAACCCTGAAAAAACGCTGACCCGTTTAAAGAAAAAAGAATTAGTGGCACTGTACTTTGTATAAGTGGGCTTACGTTTTGGTGAATAATTATGCAGACAAAAATTATTTTGTATTTTTTGTAGTGTAATCTAAATAAATTTTATTATATTATGTTTATTTTTTGTTTATTACAAAAATTGAGGAACATTTGCAATTGTTAGAATAACAGTAAAATGGGAAATTGTTTGATTGTCTAGTTGATGTCCTAAGTTAATGCGTGTGATAAAACTTGGGTAAACAGGCTCGAATAAGTAACCAAATCGGATATTTTATGCAGCCATTACTTTAGAACCCTGAACTCACTACTGTTGCCTCAAAATAACACTAGTATTATACTTATCCATCTCAGTTTCTATAAAGATCGACCTTGTTTGTAAAAAAAGCATTATTTAACCTGATATATGTAAAGTATAAGCAACCTTTCCATTCATTCTACTCAATTGCATTACTTTTATTAACAGTTAAATATTTATCTTTGTCCGGTTTAGTGCATTCAATGCAATCTAGCCTAATAAGAAGAATATGTGTCACCTGATACGGTCATGTCATTTTGATTACTGTTGTAGTAATCGTAGGTCATTCATTTCTAGCAATGAAATGCAGGAAATTGATTTGAAACTATTTACTAAGATCGCATTTAACATGAGTCACTTTTAATATAATACATTGACAATATATAGGTGATTGAATCAAGATGCACATAATCATTTTTAAGTTGGACATTGCTAAATTTGATTCTGTTTACTTAACCGATCTCAATTGGGTATTTATTTTAGACATAGCACAATGAATAACTTCTTCCGACTCCCTGTCTTAGTTTTTAATATAATATAATAATATATAATATGGCATACATATGCCTTAAGATGGGATGCTAATAATCCTGAGGATTTGAGTAATGCTTATAAAGTCTTAATTTCCAATGATGGTGATATTCCTGACTGTTAGTCCTCCACGTGGTGCATCCTGGACTCAGGTGCCCCTAGGCATCTAGACTAATAACAGCAGGGTCCGAGTGCACAGCGGTATAACTGGGCTTCCGCTACGGCGGGTGGGTGCGAACATACACCAGGATACTTAAAAGGTATCTAAATGTATACGTATATTATATGTAGTTCTTGGGCTAAGGGAGATAACCCTGACAAAAAATCAGGCGGTCTCGTCAATCTTTGCGAACAGTGGCGACGTCACAAGGATGCCGTCTACCAGCCAAGAAACTTTGTTATTCTTCCATGTTTGTCTACGCTTGTCAAGCCATCGAAATCGATCGTTCTACATGTCGTATAAATATGGGAAATAATGAAGAGGTGACCACGTCACCAACCAAAATGAATGAATGAATGAATGAATAATAATTTGTGCTGCTCAACCAACCAAACAAACAACCAATCAAACGGTGCAAACTAACTGTGCAGTACAATCCAAACAAACGTAGGGTTTGATATCGGTCGATGCGTTTGGATAATAAACGGAACATTTGGAAGTCATTTGATAGTCCAAAGTAGGACATTCGCACTGGAGACAAGCGTCATGTCTGCCTGTTGTTGCATCTCCATAAAATCCCGGCGCACATAATTCGCATTTGTCACCTGCTGCATTGTTATCGCATCCCTGTATCACAAAATTAAACCAATACGTCTCTTGTATTTAATTTTCTTTTGAAGTTTCTTAGCATTAACCGGTCCTATATGTATATCCGGTTCAAAATGCTTTGACTTGGGAATGAAAGCTCAATACTACACTTCAGTGGATTAAACTCCGCCTAGTTGGATTAGAAATGATTCAATCTAGCCAGTCCCAAGCCTGGATAAAGGAGGAGGGTTTGAGCGCAAGGTTGGCAACCTGACCTTTGTAAAGATTTATACTGCTGCGGAAACAATGAAAGATGACGCCATTCCGGCAAACAACAACGTTTCTGGATGGCAAAGTTACCAGATGACAAGGTTGAGTGAAAGCCGAAAGAAAGCGCAATCTTTGATTTGTAGAATATTTAATGCCAACGAGACTTTGTTATTGTTGTTGTTGTTTTGCTGTAATTGTTGTCTTATTGTCCTATGCTTATTCTTAAAGCAAAAGGGTTTTGTATAATATATATATATCTTCAATCGGGGTTAGCTCTGACCTTCAGATTTTGTCAGTGGAGAGATCTTATGGTACGTCCTTGCTGTTTGTGCCGAAATGGCAGAGTTAATAGAGCGCTAAACTCAAAACTAGTTAAATATGTCATAACAATGGGTGTTTAAGGGATTATATGTTTTTAGAAATGTTATATTAGTATTGTCAGATTCACTTGTATAATAAATTTACTAGGTTTTCAAGTTAACCAGGAGTACTGTACAGCTGTTAAGTATGAGTTTGAATCCTACCACGGGTTGTCGTTTAGCTTTGCTAAATGTCCGCTTGTAGTAGAAATGATTGTAAAACGTTTAGATTGTCAAGGAACAAAAAAAAGTGATACTCAACGAATGGAACACAAATTATCAACGTTCTAAATATATTAAATTGACTGATTGCAGAATAAAAGCGTTTTGATCTACAACACAATATTAAATAGGAAGACTATTCAATAAATTAACTTTGAATAAGGCACCTATTCACATTTATCAATTTAGGATCTACAATTAAATTAATATAACAGACACAACAAAATATACATGCAATAGTTATTATTATTATTACTACATTAAGCTTTAATATCTCACTACAGATACAGTCGCACCATTCATATAAATAAATAAATAAAATTACAAAAAATGTAGCAGTTTAAATAATGCCATATGACAATGATTTGACTTACAATGCACACACCGGTTTTTAAATCGCATTTATGTGAATGCCCATGACATTCGCATGGCACACACATGAGTGGCGTTTGGCCGTATAACAACATCGGACTGCTCACATTTACTTGACTTTGAGCAGTTTTCGAAGGATCGTGCCAATAGCCATCACTGCACAATTCGCACGAAGTTCCTTCATGGCCACTGGGACAGACACATTCTTCAATATTGGCTATGCCTCCAAGTTCATCGCGTACAGCACGACCTAAGGTAACTGTGAGTAACCTAAATATAGATTTATGCATTGGAAGCTGTTATATATATAACTCCGTCTCAGGTTTAGATACAAAAAGCGGGACTGTGGCAGTAAACATTCTTGCCAATACTATTTATACTATATTATGTTATACAAAACCCTTTTACTTTAACAATGAGCATGGGGCAATAAGACAACAATTACAGCATAACAACAGCAGCAACAACAACAATAACAAAGTCTTGTTGGCATTGGAGGTTCTGCAAATCGAAGATGGAGCTTCCTTTCGGCTTTCACTCAACCTCGTCATCTGTGTAACTCTGTCATCACTTCTTTGCCGTTGTTTGCCGAAATGGCGTTCTCTTGTATAGTTTCCGTAGCATTTTTTACAGAGGCCAGGTTACTAACTTTTCGCCCCATCCCTCCTCCTTTATCCAGACTTGGGTCTGGCTAAATTGAATCATTTCTGATTCAAACTAGGCAGAGTTGACAATACTATTTAGTAGTCACAATGCTTCTAATTAGTTTGATGAAGAATAAAATAGAGGATAAAAGAGATTAAAGATATAAACGAAGAAAAGGAATGTACAACACAATGTCCTTAACAGGTGGAACAAATTTTATTATTTACTTAAACTACTAACGTAACTTATTGCTTTATTTTAAATTGGCATTCACAATTTATTTCCTAAATAATCTGAACATTTTCCAAATCTTATAAATGGGAAATGCAAACATTACATTTAAATAAATAACTATATTCCATATTTAATATGCTTTTTTGTAAGGATAAATATCCTTCATGTACTGTATAAGTAATGTTTTAATACAATTCAATGCACTTAAGTGAAAAGTAATTACTTATACCGCGTTTATTGTGTCATCTTGTATAAATATAAATAAACGTAGCTCAAATACAAAATTGTTAAAAAAGTAGCGTGTGAAATGACCTAAAACTAAGATCCTTATTTACGTCACGATGAATTAGCAAGGAGCTATGAAACCAAAGAAAAAACTGTTCAACCTTAATACAGTTTGTAGAAATACCTGATCTGCACAACTGTAAATTGTTTTTCTTATAATTTCATTTTACACAATAATATAATTCATTTTTATAAAGGCACGATTATACCAGCCATATGTTTCAACCTTCTAAAGCATCGATCCTGGTAATAATATAATCAATAAAATTAATGAATAAAGTTGGTGGATAATACAATTTCACAATTTAAATTTAATAAAATGTTCAAATAATCAATATTAGTATAATTGTGATAATACTCGGTAGTGGTCTGGTCGTTGATATATTTAGCTTTAATCAAAAATCGATCGATACTGGATAAAACGGTCATCAAATCGGTCATTGTAGCGGGCCGCCCAACTTTTTCCAACTGTTGCTCATTTTCACCTTGAATCCAGCTAATAGGAAACTTGTTCAATGGAATGGCTGTGGATGGTTCGACAATGACACGAAAAGACGATTCTTGAATGGGGATTTTGAAAATCAAATGTTTGTCGCGGTTGGCCGGTGGAAGCATGTAAACCAAACGATAGCCACTACCCTTTTTCGTGAAATAAAAAGGAATGTTTGTGTTGAATTATATTGTCTACGTATGTTTTTGTTAAAACAATATTCTACTGAACGCTTTTTATTAAACTTATTCATATCTAGATTATGAATGTCATTAAACACGAGTTAATTTGTATAAAGAGATGAATAACACACCATCTTTTCCAACCTTTCCCTTATTAATAAGGGTTAGCTATTTGTGGTCAGTTTTCTCCATTTAGTTCTGTTTTGAATCAGTGTAAAGCATTATGACCTTTGAAACATTTTCATCTGACTGGTGAGATCGATTTATTTTTGATCCTTTCTAGGTAGAATTAACGAATAAAACACCGCCATTTTTAAATTAATATTCTGTTGTCATTATATTTATTTAATTTTAAATACAAAAAAGATTGATCATACAAACTTATAATGTTTTTTGCTAAAATAAATGTTTAAATTATAATGTAACGATTTTGTGTACAAAATTCGATAATTGGTCTAATTTACTTTAACTCTGCCTAGCTTGGACCAGAAATGATTCAATCTAGCCAGTCCCAAGCCTGGAAAAAGAAGGAAGGTTTGATCGCAAGGTTAGTAACCTGACCTCTGTAAAAATTTTATGCTGCTACGGAAACAATAAGAGGACGTCATTCCGGCAAACAACGGCAAAGAAGTGATCGCACGTATCTGGATGATAGAGTTACACAGATGACAGGGTTGAGTGTAAGCCGAAAGGAAGCTCAATCTTCGATTTGTAGAATATCCAATTCCAACGAGACTTTGTTGTTTTTGCTGTTTTTTTACTGTAATTGTTGTCCTATTGTCACATGCTTGTTTTTAATGCAAAAGGGTTTTGTGAAATAATAATAATAATAATATACTTAAACTCACAGGTAAACTCGATTTTTACTCGTTGTTTGTTTCCAAAATAAATTATTGTATATTTTTAACATAATTTTTTTTTACACATTATAAATATTTGATTGATGCGCTACAATTTTTAATGTATAACTGGTGATGCAATGCCTAAACTTTAACTTTTTTCTAGTTAAATTTACCAATAAACTTACAAACAGAACATAAATAATTTTATTAAAAACAATCAGACTGCAATTATTAAGCAACCTTTGTTTATATGTTAACAAATAACTCGATAGATCATTGTTGTTCTTATCAGATAATTGCTTATAAAATGACTCTTTTAGAGTCAATAATTGTTCAAGTAGTAAATAATCTTTTACACTTCCATTCCCCATAGGCATCTAGACTAATAACAGCAGGGACCGAGTGCACAGCGATATAACCGGGTTTCGCTTTGGTAGATGGGTGCAATCATATATCCGAGGTACTTAAAAAATATCTTAAGGTGTATGTATTCCACATGTAGCCCTTAGGCTAAGAGAGATAAACCTGACAAAAAAATCAGGCGATCTCGTCACACCGGATGCCGTCTACCAGCCAAGAAATTTCATTATTCTTCTACTATTGCTACGTTTATCAAGCCATCAAAGCCGATCGTTTCATATGGGAAATAATGAAATAACGAAATGATAATGGATTTGAAAAAAACACGGTAGGACCGGTACAAAATAGCAGTTGTTGTAAAAATACCACTGAGTGCCGTAACAAACCGCTTTAAATCTTCCAGTTAACCAAGCAAACAGCAAAACAGTATATGTTTAAGATCAAAGTGTTCATTTTTTTGTTGTAATAGAATAGAATTTCAAATTGGCGCACCAGAATCCTTCTTTACTTTGTGAATCCGAGAGCTGAACCTTATCATCATTAACAAATTGGGATGTACATTCACCAACGTCCCTTTCTATAACAACCTTCAAATCAAACAAACACAATGCAGTTGATAATGAAGCAAAATTGTAAAACGTGACATGCTCAAATTCTATTATTTCTTATCTCGTTATTAAATAAGTAGCAAGTTGAGATATTTTATTTTAATTTAATTTATTTATTATTTTACGTTTATGACGAGAAACATCTTGCTGCAGTGGACATTTTAGCGAAGCCGAACGTGGACCCGCATTTTAATGCCAGTAGTGGGATTCGAACCCCGATGCCTACTAAAATCCAAATCGAGCGCTGTACCGCTAGACCACCCCCACATATGTAATTTTTAATGGTTTTCGGTTGTAACCCGTTGAACACGGTGATAAAAAGTTGAACTATTAACAGCTATGCTGTTGTAAACAATTATTATATATCAATATAGGAAAAATGCCGAAAAACTATTAATAAATGTACTATTTAGGTCAACATTTTATGTCGCGACCACTTAATTAATCATTATTGATTAATAGAATTATTGATTTTACCTTTAAATAAACAAACATCACATTTTTGTGATCTGTGAGTGGTATTCACCTATTAGTCTAAATTATCATGTCAAATCGATAATTTTTTATCAAGACGCTGGTTTCAATCTGTTTACTTTCTGTTATTATAATCGATGTGGATAAATAACTAGAACTATTTAACGAGTATTGGATTCAATCACCATACTACCTCCACGTACTCATCGAATGTGTACAAATTACAAATTTAGGTGATCATTATTATCAAAGGTAAATAATAAAACCAACAAATAATCCAATCGCTATTTTATTTGGTTTCGACAATTCATGCAACTTATCACCCTCCATTGAAAAAAAGATAAAGATTATAAAAAGTTACAGTTAAACAAAAAATTCAGTTTGCAATTACAATAGACAATGCACCATATTCGTTGTTTGTTTCCAAAATAAATTATTGTATATTTTTTAAATAATTTTTGTTACACATAATAAATATTTGATTGATGCGCTACATTTTTTAAAATGTGATGCAATGCGTAAACCTTAACTTTTTTCTAGTTAAATTTTTTACAATATGTAATTTATAAACAAAATTAATATTTTAATTTTATATAATTTTTATTTTTAAAAATAACTACTACATGTAAATTTACACTGTATTTTTAAACAGTTAATGATTAATTTATTTTTAAAATATTTTAATATAGGCAATTTTAAAACAATATTTTTACTACCCGTTTCAAAATTTGCAATTATAATAAAAAGGCTCCTTATTTTCACGCACTTATAGTTAAAGCAACTCAATGTCGTTATTCATTTTCCCATGATTATGAAGCAGTTCCAAGTTTTTGACATAAAAAAGGGGCACAAAAGTTAAAATAATTGCCGAATGCATGAAAATAGATATTTCAACTGTATATAACATTTTGAGTAATAGAATAAGCCCCAGATTACCCGCAGGTGGAACAACAGCAGAAACAGTCGCTTTATCGTTTGCCACAATATTATCCATCCTACATTATATACTCACTTCAAGTACAATATCGGGTTCGTTTAGCCACATATAATTCAAGTGATCCACCATAGCCATTGAATTACTTGCATATCTGTCTGTTTGAACTTTCGATTCTTGATAAGACAACATTGTAGGCGAATTAAATCGCAAAATTACTGTCAGTTCGCCGCGATATGCAGTTATTTGGTTGGACAAATATCCGACAGGAGCTGACCAATAATAGCCTCGTGTAACTGGAGTCGAACTGATTGACGAAAACCACGTTTCGATGGTTTGTGTTTGGACAAAAAGAGGCGTATTTTTGTCCATTTCCATGAGATGACCTTCGTTGGCGTCGGGAATGGTATAGCCACTGTCGGGGGTCGATATGCTTGGCAATATAATTTTCCATCCACTCATTTTTGTTACCTGTATCAATCAAATAGTAAGTGCCATTTTGACTAGATAGTGTGCATCGCATGTTAATTTAAAAAGAAATCAATTTTTACTACTTTGATTGTTTTGCGGGAAACGCATCTTTCAGCAGTGGACATTATGACAAAGCCGCATTTATTTGTGATAGTAGAAATCGAACTCATGTCCACCAAGGATTGAGTCCACCACGGTACCGCTAGACCACATTGGCACGAAAATATAGTTTAGACTAGTAGTTCATTTATATTTATATTTGTAGAGTGTGCTGATAATACTTTTGTCAAAACAATGGGACTACTAATAACTTAAAAAAATTTCAATTATAGTTTAGTTATAATCATTATTCTATATATTATACAAAACCCTTTTGCTTTAAGAATAAGCATGGGGCAATAAGACAACAATTACAGCAAAACAACAACAATAGCAAAGTCTCGTTGGCATTAAAGATTCTGCAAATCGAAGATTGCGTTTTCTTTCGGCTTTTACTCAACCTTATCATCTGGTAACTTTGCCATCCAGATACGCTGTTGTATGCTAGAATGGCGTCATCTTTCATTGTTTCCGCAGCAGTATACATTTTTTACAGAGGCCAGGTTGTCAACCTTGCGCTCAAACCCTCCTCCTTTATCTAGGCTTGGGACTGGCTAGATTGAATCATTTCTAATCCAAACTAGGCGGAGATTTCTAATCATATAAATAATCATACAAATGTTAAATAACAAAGTTTCCAAAATAACTGTGTAAAACTCGATATTCATTTGACATTCTACTTTCATTTTTATTATTTGGTGCAATAAATAAGGTTTATATAAAACATGAAAAGCATATCTTTCTGATAATTACGTATAACACTACTAGTAATCAAACAATATTGAAACATTTAAAAGTTTTAATTGCAAAAAATGTAACTCACTTCACCCAGTAAACCCAAATTTTCCAATTTCTGTCAAAAGTTGAGAAAAAAAGTGTTTTTAGCTAAAATTAATAAAACAAAACAAATATACAGATTATTGGTACAAAAACGTTAAAATATACCTGTCCTGTACTCGGACTAACCGCCGTACACATGTTAGTTAAACCGGAACAATAGCACTGTTGACATCCTTCAGGATTGTTGATATCCAAATTGAAAAATCCGGGCAAGCATTCAGTACACATCGATTCGTAGTTAACGTTAATCTGTCAATTAAAATAAAAGCGTATCGTAGTCACAATAATGCAAAAATGGTAGTAATCGGTACATGTTCTTGAAAATCATGCAGACTACACATGTTTGAAGTTACACTGCCACAGAGTACAGCAGAGAAAATGTTTTCAAATCTATAAAAATATGATACAAAAGGTATTTTTGTTTAAAAAATAAATTGTCTTAAAAATGAATCATCATTATTTTTTCCACTAGAGAAAACTCCATCGTGATCAATGGTTTACATATTAACCACAAAAAATTACATTTATAAGAGTCTAGAAAAATAAAAAGTTAACTATTATATTGGCAAGGCTATTGGTTGTGCTACAATTTCTCTCAACATTGGAAATAGTTTAACGAGTACGCGGACATTGTATGGTGATTGAATCTAATACCTGTTAATTAGTGATACTGGATCTTCAGTTATTCACCCACTAGGATTATAATAATAGAAAGCAAACAAACTAAAATCAATATTCATTAACTACAATATTTAAACCAACAAGTGAATACAACTCACGAATTACCAAAATGCGATGTTTTAAAGGGAAAATCAATAATAATAATAATAATCAATAATTCCTAATTACTGGAAAACGTTCATAATAAATTTCCATAATTCGAACTTGCACAGTAGTACATTTATCAGCGTTTTCATATATTGAAAAACATGTCATAAACATTGTTCACAAGAGCATACCGATTAATAACTGAATCTTTTATCGCCATTTTTTATTCATTATTTTTTAAACTTTTAAGAGTGTATAGACTTCCTGCTTTGATAGAAATATTGTTAGCGCAGTGGCATAACTGATATCCGTGTTAAATACGGCTTCAGTGGAACTCGAAATATGTCCATCAAGCTACCATTTGTACTATATACATTCCAGCACCAATTTTGCTGCATGTATGGTTATAATATACTAGTAAAAAACCCTGAAAAAAATGAATGAAGTACTAGATTTATAACTAAGCGGACATGTGTTTTGTTGTATCATTTATTATTACAAAACTCTTTTCCTTTAAAAATAAGCATGGGACAATAGGATACAAATTACAGCAAAAAAACAACAACAGAGTCCCATAATTTGAAAAGAACAATTAAGCTCTTATTTGGTTTTATTAAATACCTACTTACAGAAAACAAATCTTGTCAAATCCTGTCAGTAATAAAATTGTTAGGACGATATTGAATTACGATCAATAAGTGAATCAACCAATCAACCAGAGTGAAGTTTGATTGAGAACATACTGACTAACTAATTTATTATCTGTATTATTTTGAACATCTGGTTCTGGTCTAAACCTGATGTTGAGTTCTTGTTTTGATCCTCGGGGGCGACATAATAAGTAGCTTAGGATAACGTTAATCCACCCAACATCCTGGCATAACAAAAAAATATTAAAAGAGAGTTTTGTAACGCCGCTAATTTGTATGATGCCAACCCCTAATAATAGTATAATAACACATTGTAAATTACCTTACAATTGCATGGACTTTCGCACCTGTATCCTGCACCTCGATGACTTCCACGAATGTCACAACTGCAGGGTACACATAGACGAGGATCCATTTTCGATTTTTGATAGCCTTCGGCACAACGATCGCATTTTTGACCGGCAAAACCTTCTTTACAAATACAGTCACCAGGAAACTGTAAGATTTAAAAATGCATGTATATTGGGCTATTTTTATTGGTATTTTTAAACATTATTCGATCACATGTAATAATATTAAGTCGAAATATGTGTTACCTGTAAATATTCATTAAGATAATAAAATCGTTTTAAGGATAAACATTTATGCATTAAACTGAATGTTTGTTTCACGTAGTTTAACAATATTAGACAATAAATAAAGCGTTGTTTAACATTTATTATTAATAATAAGTAGAATTATTATACAACATGCTATTGTTTATTTATTTGAACGTACATGTAATACACAAATCATTTATAAACGGACGTTTTTAGACTTTAATATTTTTAAATCTATAAGTTATACTACTTACAAGTAGATAAATTAAAATTAGTGCAAATTTAAATTGCATTTATTAAAACTAAAAATTGTTCATATTCAATTTTAAATAATTATTCTTACTTTGATGTTTAATATACTATATAGTATTTCAGCTGTTTTAAATATTTCACTACTAGTAATTAGATTTTTACTCACTATCAATTATGCTGGTATAAATCCACCACAGCTGATTTGAAACGCTCTTAAAATAGGAACACTATGTCTATCAATCAGTCCTATCTTTAAAAAAGGTTTTTTATTACAACAACTAAAGAAAAAGATGTATCTATACCAGTACACCCCGGTGTAAACGCAAATTGGGAAAATTTACCTGTTGTCCTGTGTAGTAACGCTAAAGTTAAACAGGCTCAATGACACTATTCAATCCAAATAACGCAACATCGTAAAAAAAAAGTATATTTCGGTAACACATACTTGTCGAGGAACATCGGCATCATTCGTTACACATTCTCCAATAGACCCAAACGAACTGCAGTCACATTCGACGCACGGAAATGAAGCATCTGGCCGAACGTTAATTGGACGATAAAATCCCGGCTTGCATTTTTCGCAATTGATACCTTGTGTATTTTCCTAAATGCATTACATAAGTTAAACAATGAATTTGTCATACCGCTCAAACAAATCTGGTTACACTATATATATATATATGTGTGTGTATGTGTATCTGCTCCGAGGTTGTCTAGCGGTACTCGAACCTTAATCCCGACCATCATCATTAAATACGGGCTCACGTTTAGATTCGCTAAAAATATTCACTGATAAAAGGCATTTCTTCTACAATATTATAAGTAGCAAAATTGATTCATCAATTAATCAAAGGTTATATATATATATATATATATATATGCTCATTACTTTGATTTTTACCTGAAACATCTTTCAGCAGTAAACATTTTAGCGAAGCCGAACGTGGTCCCACATTTAGTGGGCCGGTGGTGGGATTCGAACCCATGCCCACCCAAGTCCAAATCGAGCGCTGTATCGCTAGACTACTCCGGCATATATATAATTGCTTAAATGTTTTGTTTTTTCAGGAAGTTGGCATTTTAGTAAAGTCAAACAAGGGGTCAGAGCCGGTAGCGACACGATGCATTACATCACCCTGACTTTTGCTTACCCGACAATCGACACAAACTCCTCCGCCTTCATAAACTTCATCTTTGCGCATGCTCTGACGCAAATTGGCCACAGTTTGATTGTATTCACATCTGTCTGCTTTGTTGTAGCAATTGCATTCTTAAAAACAAAAAAACGATCATTATGGAACATTTAGTTAAAGTGTTTATATACAAGATTATTACAAACTATTATGATTACTAACAAAAGTTTACTAAAAAGTTATAAAATGTGATTTGTTGTTACTATCTCGGTATAACCACAGCAACATATGCAAATATGTAGGTAGTATTTTGATTATTATTATTATTATTATTATTGCTATTATTATTGTTATCATTATTATCATTATTATTATTATTATTATTATTATTATTATTATTATTATTATTATTATTATTATTATTATTATTATTATTATTATTATTATTATTATTATTATTATTATTATTATTATTATTATTATTATTATTATTATTATTATTATTATTATTATTATTATTATTATTATTATTATTATTATTATTATTATTATTATTATTATTATTATTATTATTATTATTATTATTATTATTATTATTATTATTATTATTATATTATTATTATTATTATTATTATTATTATTATTATTATTATTATTATTATCATTATTATTATTATTGCAACTTGTGTACTATTAGGTTTTTTACACTTAAAGAAAAGTGAAACACTCAGTAAACTTCCAATCATCCCTATTTACAAATAAGTGTTTAAATTGTTAAACCTTGTTAAACAAATAACAATTATTTTTTGTAATAATATTTCAACGATTTGCTGAACATTTATCATTCTAAGTTTAGTCATTTCCTAAGTTTTAAATTACTTACGATGCAAATGTTTTAAAAACAGCTATTGAAAAGCAATTTGGTATTAAAATATAGTTAGGCATAGTTAGGCATACCTTGACAAACTCGACCAGGTTTCCATATTACTTGATTAAATAATGGGCAACACTTTTCGCAATTATTTCCGCATGTGTTATGTTGACAAACGCACATCGCATGTGGTACACCCTAATAACAATAATAATAATAATAATAATAATAATAATAATAATAATAATAATAATAATAATAATAATAATAATAATAATAATAATAATAATAATAATAATAATAATAATAATAATAATAATAATAATAATAATAATAATAATAATAATAATAATAATAATAATAATAATAATAATAATAATAATAATAATAATAATAATAATAATAATAATAATAATAATAATAATAATAATAATAATAATAATAATAATAATAATAATAACAATAATAATAATAATAATAATAATAATAATAATAATAATAATAATAATAATAATAACAATAATAATAATAATAATAATAATAATAATAATAATAATGATAATAATAATGATAATAATAATAACAATAATAATAATAATAATAATAATAATAATAATAAAAATATAATAATAATAATAATAATATTAATAATAATAATAATAATGAGAAACGAATTAACTATGTTGTATAATTTATATTTGGCATTCAAAATGACAAACGTACATCAACCAATTTCTTTTCACATCGATTTGCGTGGCTGTTACAAATGCATTTGCCGCCAACTTTGATGGTTCGAATTGAATAGTAATACTGGACAGAAAATTGAAAAAAACATTTCTTAATTGGCATAAAACAGTGTTAAAAACTAATGCTGACAAGTAAACAAGCTATGTATATTGTCATAATTATCTTATCTATATTTGTACAGTATATTGAAGTATTAGAAGTATGACAAGGTTTTTTTTACAGTGCCACTGTTCGCAAAGATTGACGATGCCGCCTAATTTTACCCATCAGTTACATACAGTATACATATACTGAATGTATCTCTAGTGAGGTATTAAAACTTAATATAATAATAGCGTAATAATAATAATATACCTTAAATGAAGATCGGAAACGAACCAATCCCAAGCCTAGATAAAGGAGGAGGGTTTGCGTCAAGAAGACCATCCGGTAGTAAAACCTACGCCGAAACACCAAAATAGTCAAAATGTTTCATAATAGTTTGATAAACGATAGGGCGTTCCTTGTAAGCGACGCGCATGACCATTGTTTGAATCATCTAATAAATCAGCGAAGGCAACCTGGAAACGAAAGAACCTTACTAAAGAAGTTGGTTCAAAGGAGATGTATAGAAGGAAAGTTGAGAGTGGACACCTTAAACATTGGATCGTTAACAGGTAAAAGAACAAAAATTGTTGAACTAATAAATAGAAGAAAGCTGGACATACTATGCCTCCAAGAGACGAGATGGAAGGGTAAGATAGCGAAAAATCTGGCTAAAGGATATAAACTGCTGTACAGTGGGGATCCAGGAAGGACTGAAGTATTTTATCAAACAAGACAAGAGAGAACCTAGTTGAAATAAAAAGGTTTACCGACCGAGAAATAATGGTGAAACTGAATATAGGTGGTTCGTACATTAATATTATTAGTGCATACCCACCTCAATAAGGAAGTAAAAGATAAATTGTGGAGACACCTTGAGGAAGACTTCGCAACATTCCCCTAATAAAGAAAATAATATTTGGAGCTGATTTAAACGGACATATAGGACAGTTTAGAAAAAGTGGTCCATAGGAGATGTATAAAAGAGACGTTAAGAGTGAGTACATTAAACATTGGATCATTAACAGGTAAAGGAAGAGAAGTTACTGAACTAATAGATAAAAGAAAGCTGAACATATTATGCCTCCAAGAGACGAGATGGAAGAGTAAGAAAACGAAAGATCTGGATATAAGATATAAACTGCTGTGCAGTGGGGACTCAGGATGTAATGGAGAACCAGATAGACTTTTTAACCACAAGTGATAAATGGAGAAGAAAATACCACGCAACACAGGTTGGTGCTAATGAAAATGAGTACAAAAAGGTAAGGGAGGTTCGGGACAAAAAATAAAGTGGTGGAAATTAAAGGAAACCAACCTAACTAAGCAATTTAAAAACGAGGTCATACAGAACTGGAATTCTTCGGAAGGAGTGCAGGTATAATGGATATTAAACAGCAAAGTTATTACTAAAGTAGCTGAAAAGGCACTAGTGTTAACATTCGGGAAAAAAACACCTGCAGATAAAGAATCTTCGTGGTGGAATGTGGACGTTCAGCATGCTGCTAAATATAAGAAGATTAAAAAGAAGAAATGGGATCTAAATGGATTGGAAACCGACAAGTTGGAATATCAACAAACAAAGAGGTTAACTAAAAGAGCGGTAGCAGTGGCAAAAGCAAAAGCGTGGGATGCAATGTATAAAAACCTGGAGATACCTGAAGGAGAGAAGAGAATGCTTAGTGTTGCTTAAGTTAGAAATAAAGCCTCAAAATACCTGACACATATTAAACAAATAAAAGATGAAAAAGAAATAATACTAACAAAAGAAGAGTCAATAAAAAAAGATGGAAAGTCTATTTTGAAACCCTATTAAGTGAAGAAAATTCCAGATCAGTGATTGAAGATAGGACACCTAATCTAGGCGTAACAAAATAAATACCCAGGAAGAAGTAATTAAAGAAATGAGAAAGATGAAGAATGGAAACGTACCAGAACCAGTCAGAATACCTATCGAAAAATGAAAATGTTTGGGAAACTATAGAATTGACAGATTAACTATACTGTTAAATTTAATATGAAACAAAGAGAAAATGCCTGACGAGTGGAGAAAACGTGTTATCACGCCAATCTACAAGGAGAAGAAAGATGTTCAAGACTGTGGTAACTATAGCGGGATAAAGCTTATGTCACATACTTTAAAATGTTGAGAGAAAATTATTGGTAGAAGAATCTGCAAAGAAACAGACACTGGAGAATAACAATTTGAATTTATGCCTGGACGTGGTACAAGTGATGCTATCTTTTCTCTCAGAACAACAATGGAACTACACAGAAAGAAACAGAAAAGACTTTATATAGTGTTTATCAATTTAGAAAAACATACGACCGGATTTCGAAATAGGAAGTGCGGAGAAGTATCAAATAAAAAGGTGCTCCTGAAAAGTACGTGAAAATTGTACAAGATATGTATGATGGCACATAAATATTGATAAAACCCAGTGTGTAGCTGATTAATGAATTTTCACTAAAAGTTGGTTTACATCAGGGTTTTGTACTAAGCCCGTATTTGTTTGATCTAGTTATTGACGTGCTAACAAGAAATATTAAAGTAGAATCTTCATAGTGTATGTCATTTGCAGTAGAAAGCAAGAGGACTTGGAGAGACGGTCAGATCAATGGAGAAAGGTACTGGAAGGTTGAGGTTTAAAAATTAACAATGAGTACAACAAAAGAAAATGGGAGAGAAATCAAAATGGAACACCAAGCATTGTTGAAAGTGAATAGGTTTAAATATCTTGGCTCATCGCTAGAAGAGAATGAAGATTTGAATGTAGAGACAGCGCAAAGAAAAGAAGCAGGATGGTATAACTGGGGAAAACTTACAAGAATTTTGTGCGATAGAAGGATAACAGCAGGGACACAAAGATAAACGTTTTAAGACTGCAGTGGGACCGACCTTAATTTACGGATCGGAAACGTGGAATATTAAGAAATCCCATGAGACAAAACTGAACTCAGTAGAAATGAAGATGCTTTGATGGTTGTTGGAAATGTCCAAATTAGAAAATAAATATATTTAAAAAAAACTGAAAGTCATCGAAGCTCATAAGAAAATTCAAGAAAAAAGGTTAAGGTGGTAAGGCCATATTTTACGTAGAGAAGAAAACTACATTACAAGGAAAATAATGGCATTGGCGAGGGAAGATAAAAGAAATCGTGGCAGATCAAAAAGAAGATGATTGAATTGTGTGGAAGCCGATATGAAGAAAAAGGGACTAATAAAAATTGATGCTACAAATAGATCCCAATGGAGAACGCTGACCAGAAACAACAACTTTTCATAAAAGAGGGAAAAACTGTAAAGGAAGAAGAGGAAGATACTTTAAGATATTGTTTAACTACCCTGGGTGTATGCTTGCACCCATTTATTATTTATCATTTTTATTTTATGGTTATTGGCTTAGATACTTCAGTAGAAGTAGCTTTCAGTACATATGTATGTACTTGGAAGCACTTAGTCTAGAATGCGCCATGTGGAAGTGTCAATAAAGAATATTACTATTATTGAAAATTGAGACTTTATAAGCATTACTAAAATCCTAAGGATCATAGGCATTCCAATTATAATCAATTATTACTTTTTTATCTTTTGAACTGTATGTAGACAATTTTATCACTTTAAAGTTAATGCTGTTTACGGAATATTTATAAAAGAATGCAACGAATATTGTTTGTGTAGGTATGAAGAGCATGAGCCTAGCTACTTTGTAATATGCGTTCTAACCGCACAAATTATCTATTTTAATTTTTACAATTTTGTTGTTGATTTCATTATCTACCCGTAAACTGTTTATTTAGGATGTACAAGATAAACGCTAATGAAGCAAATATTAAGTGTTAAAATTGTTTTTACTCTTTTGAATGTTTTACAGGAAACATCTATTGGCAGTGGATATTTTAGCAAAGCCGAACGTGGGTCCTCATTTAGTGGGCTGGTGGTGGGATTCGAACCCCGATGCCCACCCAGGTCCAAGTCGAACGCTAGACCGCAAGGCCACCCCAGCACAATGTACTTTTAATAATACAGACCGTTTTTAAATTGATATCGGTTGAAGACTATTCTCAATAAAAATAATTTTTTTTAATATACCTACTGCTTTGAATGTTTTTTTGGCAACATCTTTCAGTAGTGGACATTTTAGCGAAGACAAACGCGTGCCATTATTTCGTGCTGGTAGTCCGATTAGAACTCATGCCCACCCAGATTCAAGTCGAGCGATGTACCGCTAGACCATCCCAGGCATTTAATTTATTTTACTCAAACCAAAATTTATTTAAAATCATGTTCATAGAATATTTATATACTTCATGGTACACTGTATTTACAAAATAGTTGTATAGTGTTCAACGTACAATCACATGCACAATATTATTATTTCATTCAACTAATCTAAATTACAGTCAACTTGCATCAATTAGTTCATTTTCAAATTAGATACAAAATTTAAAAGAGCATTGCTATCTATAACAATTACAGTCAAACATTCGGGGTCTTTGGTTCAGTGCCATGTAGGATATGGCAAAGTATTTACATTTATTTTAACTATGCCACATTAGCAACTTTGTGCATATCCGGTTTTAAAATAAATAACAACCTTTATTTGAAATACGTGAAATTATTTGTTTATACGCTTTGCATTCTACCGAATAAATAAAATTTTGCAAAATGCACAATATATTCGTGTGCCAGTGCTAAATGAATAAACACTGACTGTATTGGGCACATGAACCGAATATTACATTCAATCCTTAGCCGAAAGGCCATCCAACTGTGACCTAAATGTCGGTTTAAGGTTTACCGGATGATAAAGAATGGGCTCACCCACGTATGTGTCTATTTCACATTCGCATACACCATGCACATACGTGTGCCATTCGTAAATTATTTTAATTAATGTTGACATTTTTCGAAATTTAAAATCAACCTTTGTTTTATTTACTATTGCAACTTTTTCGAATTAGACATTGAACATTGTAATAATGGATAGAGTAAAGACACTACTAAACATACTCGATTGTATACGGAACTATCTAATTGATTCGGCATAGCCATCCAGTCGCCAGACAAGGTTTGAAGTTTTTGAAAACGCAGTCTAATGTAGCGAGCCGATAAGAAATTCTACAAAATAAAAAAATAGCTTTTGTAAATTTTAAACTATGAATAATTATACGGGCATATATATTGCAATAATTAAAAAGGGATAAAAACGTACAATGAGTCTATTTGAAATAGGATTTTCAATTTGTTTAGACACCGTACTTTCACGATCTAACGTCAGAGTTACAATAATTTCGCCTGATTGCAAGGCTTGCGGTTGACTGTAAAATGTTGTACAGTAAACCTTTAAAAAAAAACAAATAAATAGTTTATGTAAATTAACACAGAAGCACGCATGTATTGACTTGTTGTCAGTAATACTTACTTCATCGTCTCTCAAATGCCAAGGTCTTGGACCACTGGTAACGGTTAGATTTGTATCAACCAAAGGCTCGTAGTATCGACGGCAATCGTACTCGGTTTTTGCAAAAAACACCCACGGTTTGTATTTCACACCATCAATGGAACGTTCCAGAATCCAATTTGCCGGCCGAGGACTGTCACCCATTCGCAATAGTACATAAACTATTTGATAAACCTGTCATCAAAATTGATATGTTCATACTTAGACAAAACAAATAACATGTATATTATTTTTTTGTTTTATTTAAAAAAAATAGTGTCTATTAATTTTTAATAAGTTATTTAAACATGTAATCTCAATTATACATAACTTTAAATACTTTTACTTTTAGCTGAACTTAAATTATAAAAACAGCTGAGTTTTACAATAACTGAAATATAGTTTAAAATATAAGATATAGTTATTTAACTTAATATTTTTATGTAATTGAAAAACGTTTCAGTTAATAGATGTTTACTCAAGCCAAACAACAGTTCATATATCTTACCAGTAATCAAGCTTAAACTTCCAGTTATTAAACCATTTAACTTTTATATTGTACAAAATACAACAAAAGTATAATTAATATAATTTACTTGACTAAAATCCATCGTAATGGTAACAGAATGATATTGCAGTCCTTCAGCCAATGATGGACTTTGCCACCATAAATTAGATTCACCGCGCAAAACATATTCGATAGGATGACGTAAATTGGGATTTTGATCGTCACAATAACCACATTGAATCCATTGTCCACTTGGATCCCGATATGACTTTGCCTGTTGATTGTACGTTAAGACTTGTCTGGTCAACCTGTTTCTATTTATTTAATTAATGTGTACATAAATAAAAAACATAATTTACATTTTTGTTAAATAATAATTTGTTTGTAACAAAACAAATGTAGTTTATTAAAATATTGACCTCAAACGTGTGTGTTATAAGTATATTTATACTTTTTCTAATTACATACATAAAAACTAGTCTGGTTTTCTTAAAAGTGTTACAACTTAGAAAAAAACTTACTACTAATAAGACTTGTAATTAATTTTAAAAATTAGTTATAATTTTTAATTATAATTTTTAATTATAATTTTTAATTAATAATTTTAGTGTATAATATATTTTTTAAACTACTTTTAATAAAGTTTTATTAACTTAAATAATATTTCAACTAATATATAAATATGTAATATCTTAATCATTTATAATAACTAGCATTATAATCTATTTTTAAAAACGATACAATATATCACAAATTATTTATTTTTTGCTTAAAACAAAAACAATAATAATTAAACAAAATGTTTTAAAATATTTAACATTAAATAAATAATTGATTTATTTGTGAAATAAATAATACTATATTTCATATAAGAAAAATTTGTTAACAAAACTCATTTTAGTCTAAACCTACTCTAGTTTTAATTGTTAAAGATACATTCTTAAAAAATATCTGTTTGCAAATAAAATTTCTAAAAACGTTTTGTTAAAAAAATTTTTTTTAATGAAAAATAATCAATATAGTAAAATATTGTTTAATTTTACTGTACAATTAATATAAGTAAATTTTAAGGAATATAAAATTTTATGTTTGAAACAAAACATTAATTGATTTACTTTGCAATTATTAATTAAAATGTTATATTTCTGTATTATTTAAAAATCTACGTTTTAAAAAATTTTCTACCAAGTATTTAATAACTACATTTTTTATTTAAAATTATAAAATGTTTTAAGTGTTTAAAATCTTAGTTAAAAAACACAAAAAATACATTTATTTTAATCAACAACAACATTTTAGTTTACAGTTTTTAAAAAAATTTAAAATTAATGTAAATTTTATTAATAAACTTAATAAAAATAATAAAAGCAAGTAATATGCAATATATTTTATATAATATTATTAATAATAACATTTTTACACAATGTAATTTAAATTACAAAACGTAGTGTTGTTAATTAATATTTTTTTATTGTTTGATACAAAATCAACTATATAATAATGTCAAAAATAGAATTAGTGTACGATTTTTAAAAAATGATAAAAAAATTAACATAGATAATAATATATTTAAATACTTTTTACGTTAATTAATTCTATTTAAATGTTTTTCTTGTATTGCTTTAATTTTATTGATAAAATATTATGCATAACAAATGTATCTTATTTTATAACATTTAAACTAAAGTATTACCATATTTTCCAAAATTTGCTTTAAAAAAGCTTTTTAAGTGCTATATATTTTATTTTTAATAATTTAAATATTATATAATTTTTAAGTATATAAAAATGTTAATTTGCTTTTATGTATTTCATATAGGTAAAAAACGTCTAAAACTCTAAATGTAAAAACAGATTAGCTCAACCTATTACATAAAAATAACGTTTTTATTTTATTGTTTAAAAAAATATTAATAGTTACAAAAATAACCATAAATTATAAGTTACAAAATTTTATCTAAAATAATATAAATAAAACATTATATATATATATATATATATATATATATATATATATACCTAGAATAATACGATGAAAACCCATCTGCATGTTCAACAAGTCTACAATAATATTCTCTACGTTGAGATCCACATGTAGCATTTGCAGTAATTATTGCGTTTTCTTCCAGAATAGAATCTGGGTCCATATCAAGGAAATCCGTGTCATATCCATAACCTGAAAAAAATTAAAGTTAAAACATTTACCATTAAGGTTTTGACAAATTCCTAATAACGCAATAAAACATTGTAAACTAATTATAAATAACAAATGTCTCATAGTTTATATTTTCGCCAAAATCGTACTGATGTAAATACTTAAAACATTGCAATGGGAAGGTCAGTAATTAATCCACTTAAACAATATAACATTGTACTACTTTTTAAATGTCAACTGTTATAATTTTAATTATTTATAAAACATTAATAATTAAAATGTTTACTATCTAAAATTATTTAAAATAATAAACTTTAATTGTTATTTTTAAAGGAATATATATATATATTAATTATTTATTTATTTTATGTTTGCTATTTTGAATGTTTTGCAAGAAACATTTTTTAGCAGTGGACATTTTAGCGAAACCAAACGTGGGCCCGCATTTTAGTGCCGGTGGTGGGATTCGAACCCATGCCCACCGAGGTCTGAATTTGAGCGCTGTACCGCTAGACCACCCCGGCATGTATATATATATATATATATATATATATATATATATATATAATATTTAATCTGTTATTTTTTGTTACATTTTATATAAATAAATGCTTTTTATGTAAATAAATTTTTGTTGTGAAACATTATTATAGAATAAATCTATTTAAAGTAAAAAATTTTTGGTAATTTTTGGTTTAAATAATTAGTTAAATATTTATGCTACGTAAAATGTTTGCGTTATTTAAAATAATAAAAAATAAAAGTAATAATATCTGTAATAATCCAATTATGTGATTTTGTATGTTATTATCGTTTCATTATGATTGTAGACGGACACCGTCGACAATTCTTATCACTCCAGAAAATGCCCGGATAACTTTGCAATGACTTTGTTTAAATAAATTATGGTATGGTTGTTAACGCAGGTTTGATTTTGATTTTATATTAGTACATTTTCGCTAAATATATACGTGGTTTCTTTCCTCTGTGCTTTTTCATCTTCTGATTCACTGGGAGAATATATTATTTCTTATTAATTAATAATTATCTTGATTTAGATTAGTCAGACTTCAGTATCTTTGAGATAACAAACTACTAGACATTAAAAAGCATTTTTACAGCTTTAGTAATATTCGGACAAGATTACAGGCAAGTTAACATCAACTGCTATCCCAATCCAGGAAAAAATCTATTCAATTGGAAAAACCGTTACAATATCCAAAATTTAATATTTTGAAGAAATATTTGTTAATTACTATCAGTAACTACTTCGAAATAATTTGGTGTAAATTATTTACAACATAAATAGTGGTTTTTGTAATTAAAAAAATTATATTAACTAATTTTAAAATAAAAACATAAACAAGAACTATTTGTTATTGTTAAAAATAGACAATTATTATGTACTTTCAATCCCAAAACAAGCATTATAATTTTTGATTTAGTACACAGCACATATAAATAGTAAATAAAATTAATAAATGTTTAATATATAATAACACAAAACAAAAAATAGTTTAATGCTTTTTACTAATTTTCAAAACTTAAAAATTATATTTAGAAAATACAGATAAGCAGATGATAAGTTATACAGATAAATATTATCCAAATTGTTGAAAGCAAAACTGAATTCTAAGATGATATCTAAATCAGATGTGTATCAACATTAAAACAAAATATTTAAGTGTAGTAAATACAAAAAATATTAGTATGGTTAAAGTTTTATCTCCTATGCGGTAGGTGTTTAAATTTACTACTTAAGCGAAAACTGTTTAATCTAAAAAAATTTATGACAGACAAATAAAATAATAATATAAATTACTTATAAAATAAACAAATTATATTTTTTAAACAATTGTTATATTTTTTCTTACATAAACATAAGACACTAAAATGTAAACGCAAAATTACAAAATTATTAATTTTGTACGCTTTATTTTGTAGTCTATTAATTTATTTATAAGAATTAAATGTATTTAAATATAAAGTATGTATTGTTTTTTAATAAAATGTCTATTGAACACATTCACATTTTGTTGGTATTAAATAAACATTATTATTTTATAAAAAACCAAAATAAAATGAAATATTTACTATCTTTATCTTTTTATAAAAAACTTACAACTTTTTTTAATTCTCATTTCTTAAATGCTTTATAATAAACATATTTAAAAAGTGGACATTTAGCGGTTTTTGCATTTAACGTCAAATGCTATATCTTATATAAATTGAAAGTAATAATCAGTTACTTATTAATACTAGTATTTTTACTCGCTAAGCTTACTCCGCAGAATCAAATTTAGAAACCAAGACCATGACTAAGACCAAAACACTTATTGCTTAAAAAACAGATAATATATAAAATTAATTTATGGAATCCATAACCTATTGTTTTTTGTTACAATGTATTCTGATTGGTAGACCAGTTATTGATTTTGTATTTGTGTTGTCTGCTAGGTGCGTTTGTTTAATTTATATGCTTTACATAAGGCCCCACCTAGAATATTGTGCACTCGTCCTTATATCCGACACTAATAATTTACAAAAAGTTTAAAGGACTGTTTCCAAACTGCTTAGATTTTTCAGGAATATGCCTTATTAACTAAAATTACATTTTCTTAAGTTGTTTCCACTAATTGATAAACGGCTTCGGGGTAACCTCATCTTGGCGCATTAATTTATCTTTTCAAGAGTCCTCAGTCTTTTCTTTAACTTAGCTCAAAACTCACTTTGAGGACATAATCTCAAGCTAAACAAACCCAAGGCTACCACTAGGGTAAGATTACAGGTTACAGGTTGATACACAAGTTGAGTAGGAGTAAAACTCTTTTTGATCCTCGGTTCTATTTATTAATTTTATCAAAAGAGTGACAACACTAAATGAAAAAAATGGGTAAATAAGTAAGTTAACAGAAATTGGGAAAAATAAAAACGTCGGCTTAGTTGAACTTAGAAAGCTTATAATTATTGTATGCCTTTTTGAAGGCTGGGAGTGAGAACGCAAAGATTACATTGATAGGCAAGTTGTTCCATGAAGTAATTGATCTATGGGGAAAATGATGACTTCTCAATCTGGAAAAATCTCTAGACTCAAACATTTTAAGGTTATGCTTTTTAAGGGAGTTTTACGCTAAAATAAAAAAGCCAAAATTGAAAAGTTGATAAGTCAAGATAATATCACCCCGGAGACGCCTGTCGCTTAGGAGAAACAGTTTTAGTAATTTAAGTCTTTGGTAGTAGGGTAGGAATTTAAAACCACGGGCAGTTTGGTGACAACCCACTGTATCTGATCTGGTTTATGTGTGTCAGATTTTAGGATTGAGCACAATACTCAAGATGGGGTCTCAATTACAACATATAAAGTAGGCGTAGACATTTAGGAGGAATGTTTCCAAGGTTTCTTATAAAGAACTTAATAAACCTGTAACACTTTTGAATAACTAAGGAATAATACAGGTTGGTACACGAGTTGAGTAGAAGACAATTTCCTTTTAATCCTCGGTTCTGATGTATTGACAATATCGTGTTCAGAAAGGAAATGAAATTAAAACAAAGGTTAAAAATAATAACCATCAACCACTGGGGGAACAAGTGAAATTCGATAGAGCATAACGATTATAAGCAGCCTTAAATGATGGGACCGAGTTGGCATTAACTACCTAAGAAGGTAGACTGTTCCAAGCAAAAATAACCCTTTGTGAGAAGTGGTAGAGCCTCAACCTGGATTGCACTCTGGATTTAGTTAGTTTGAGGTTGTGTCTCCTACAAAAATTATTTGTTAGTGTAAAAAAAGAAGGGGAGGAGCCAGATGTTAAATAATGATATACCAAAATAAGATCCTCCCGAAGCCTCCTGTTCCTTAGAGGAAATAGCTTTAAAGAGAGGAGCCTGTCCTGATAGGGAGATGTCTTAGACACCTAGGTATTTTAGATATCACCTTTTGTACTTTTTGAAGATTAATAGAGTCAGATTTTAGAATGGGAGCAGTGGCCTGTGCACAATATTCTAAATGCGGTCTGATATAAAGCATATAAAGCAAACGCTAGGATAGGCCCGGAGATCCCAAATGATCTTAGCTTTAACAAAAGTAGGTTATGTGGCACTTTGTTAAACGGCTTAGCGAAATCAAAGTAAATGGCATCTACTGAAGGCCTAGAGTCTATTAAACTCGTAATGCTATCTGTATAAGTTATTAAATTATTGAGGCAGGACCTATAGGGAAGAAAACCACGTTGTGCAAAGTTAACTAGCTTATGTTTAATAACGAAGTCAAGTAAATGAGTCTTTATTAGTCTTTCCATGACTTTACTAGGTGTAGATAGTATACTAATAGGTCTGTAACTCTCAGGCGTAAACCTGGAGCCTGATTTAAATATTGGTCTAATAAATGCAGACTTCCAGATGAGTGGAAGCTGACCAGCTAGAAGGGAGAGGTTAAAGATATGGGATAGATGAAAAGCCAGTAATTCAGCACATTCTTTTAAAACTCTAGAGTAGATACCATCGGCACCACAAGAAGTTGATTTAAGTCTTTCAAGTTGTTTACGAACTAAGTGAACATCCGGAGTAAAGGGACCAATTAATGGAGTCAAGTCTAGGATGTGGAATGCAAGGGGTTCAGATTGTTGAAACACCGAGTTAAAGTAATCACTAAAACTTTTACAAGCTTTGCCTCTAGTTAAAAGTGTACCATTGTCCTTTTTCAGGTAAGGTAGGGCGTATTCAGAAGCACGCTTATCCTTAATAAACTTGAACAGGGTGCATTTGTTGTCCTTAGCTTTTAGTAAGAGTTTGTGAACCTTAAGGTCCCTATGTGTCTTAATTAGTTTGGAGCATTGGTTCCTAATTAAAATATAGTTATAATAGAAACAGAGGAACTTAGAAGATTTTCAAAGATAGAAAAACCTATTCCGCCTTTGGATTAAACGAACGATTTTTCTAGGAAGCCTAGGACTAGTGTGAAAAGGAATTCAATGCGAAACGAACTTGTTAATGCCTGTTTTAATAAGACTTACAAAGTGGGAATACGCCTGTTCTAGATTATTAGCATATACAGGACTCCAGTCTGCCGAGGCAAGGAATTGACGAAAATTCACAAAGTCAGCTTTCCTAAAGTCAGGGATTAGTGATGGGTTCTCACGCTTAATCGTAGAACCACAAGGAGGGAGGGACACTTTGAAAGACAAGGAATATGGTCACTTTTCCCAAAAGGGGGTAGGTAGGAGATGGAGTCAATATAAGAGGATTCATTAGTAAAAACAAGGTCAAGGCATGATAGGGATTGACCGAGCTTATACCTAGTAAAAGGTAAAACATGCTGAGTAAGAGCATGCTTAATGCTAAGCCTTAGAATAATATTATCAAAATGATTTGAGCCGGAGAGAGATTGCCAATTAATGGAAGGACAGTTAAAGTCCCCCATTAAGATGCGGTATTTGTAAGGGAGAGAGAGGCAGAGTTTGAGTTCAGAAACAAAAACCTCATTAGAGGTTTTTGATAATGAGAGAAGGCGATAAAATAAAGAGCAAAGAGTGTGGAAGCCTAGTGCCAAATGAATTGACTCATAATCTACCTCAGGAATACTTTGGTGAGAAGAAACGGTATAAGATAAGTCATTTCTGATATAGAGAAGACAATCACCCTTTTTACCTTTACTAGAGTCTTGCCTGACTATACTGTAACCCAATATGGATATTTTGCTATCAAGTATGTCTACAGAGAGCCAGGTTTCTGTGATACCAACAATGTGAGGACAGGAGTTTCTAACTTCCTCTTGTAGTTCAGATAATTTATTAAGTAAACTTAAAGCATTTGCGTAGAGTACCTTTATAGAGGAGAGGTGGGGAGGAGAGGGAGACAATTGTCTGAGACGATGTATTATAGGGAAGGGCGTATGACTTTGGGGAGAAATCCGAAAATTTGGTATATCATTAGCAGGAGGCAATTGCTGTAAATCGATTTCACATCTGCAGTCCATGCATTTATAATCAAGCGGACTATTTGCAAGCTGCAAATAGTGATCAGAGGATAACCCCGAGCACGCTTCATGAAACCAATAACCGCAAATTACACAAAAGATGCCAGCTTTCACAACCTTTTTGCAGCGTTGAAGGCCACATTTGGATGAATTGGAGGAGCCATATCTAGAAATGACAAACTAAGAAAAATGGACGTATAGATTAATCAAAAATAAAAGAAAAGAAAACTATCACTAGAAATATGCTAGCGATAATCGTTAAAAATGCTTGTGTTATCACACGATGCACAAGCTATACACCAATACACTGACACACAAAAACTGATACCAAAGAATATAAATATTACGCACAAAAAAAAACGCAAAAACAAAAACAATAATTAAGCATACGTGAAAATGAACACAACGCAATTAGCAAGCTACTTTTAATCCGAGACGTCATGCAAGCGTATTGCACAGATTTAAAAATGATCAGTAAATTTAAGAAAAGAGTCAACCATGACTTCTAGGCCCTAAATTGATTTAAAAGATTCAATTGGCTGTGTATTGGGAGGTAAGAAGAAGACTATGCCTGATGATTGCCCAAAAGTTATGTACTTACATTTGGCCTTGTTGAGCGGTAGCTGATTTAATGTCACCCAATTAAAAATACTAAAAATATCTACTTAAAGTAGTTCAGGGTTAGTACCCCAAATATTAACATCGTCAGTATAAAGCAAGATGTTAGAGTAAGCAACTAAAGGTAAATCATTAATAAAGAGAATAAATAAAGGAGGCCTAAGACAGATCCTTAAGGTATACCTGAGAAGATGGGACAAGAGGAGGAGGAATCTGACCCAACCAGAACCTTAAAAGTACGATTGGAGACAAAATCTTTAATTTAAGCTAAGATTGAACCAACTATTCCTACAGCCTTAAGTTTGAAGATAAGAAGATTGTGTGAAACTTTGTCAAATGCCTTTGCAAAGTCAAAGTAGGTGGCATCGACAGACTGACTGGCTGTCTAACAATTCTGTGATACTATTAGAGTAGGTAATAAGGTTTGTAAGACAAGACTTCTTAGGCATGAAGCCATGTTGAACAGGATAAACAATATTAAACTTAATAAGATAATCAAGTAAATTGGATCAAATAAACCTTTCCAGGATTTTACTTGGAGTGGAAAGGATGCTGATTAATCTATAGCTATCAGGTTTAGACTTGTATCCTGACTTGTGGATAGGTCTAATACAGGCAAACTTTCATATAGAGTGCATTTAACCAAACTGAATAGATAGGTTGAAAATATAGGGCAGATGAGGGGAAAGAATATTCGCGCATTTTTTTTAAATTCTGGGATAGACGCCATCTGCACTACAACACATAGACTTGAGATTTTTAAAACAGTTGGAGACTACGAGACCAGTAAGGGATAGAGGTTAAATAGGTGGACAAGCAGTAGTAGGGAGAAACTGGGTACCCACTGGGGCTTGAAAGACGGAGTTGAAAAAGTCCTTAAACAGGTTACAGTTAGAAAGTCCTGAGATCAACCCTCCTTGTTAATTTTAAATATGAGATTCTTGTTGGACTTAGCTCTGTTTAAAAGCCTATAAAGTAAATTCTTTTTATACCCTCCAATAAGTCTAATGCAATCATTACTAATATCTAAATAACTATAGTAAAAGCAAAGTAGCTTAGTAGCTATCCACAAATAGAAAGCCTTATTCCGTTTGTGAATTAATCTACAGATATTTCTAGGAAGTCTAGACTAGGTGTGATTAGGGACCCTAAAAAGAACAAAGGGATTTACTCCATCATTAAGTACCTTGTTGAGCTCACGAGTGGTGGAGTTCACATGGAAATTGCATTATTTTTCTCACAAAGTTGTTAACCATTTAAATAGGCTTTTTGCTGAAATTGTAAATGCCCAATCAACTCAGTCCTTTAAGCGTTCTTGTGACAACCCATTTGCTTTTATCCATTTAGTGCTATAACATTTATTTTAATTTTAATTTTAACTTATTTTCTAATTTTAAATGTTATATTACTTCGTTTTTCTTAAATTGATAATGCTGATAGCATTTGAACTGAGGATCAAAAGGAGTTCGACGCCTACTCAACTCGAGAAACAACCTGTAACCTGTAATTTGCAACATCTGTTCAAAAACTTAAAAACCAGAATAAGAGAGAACGTGTATAAATTTGGTATCTTTAAACAGGTTTAAAAACTTGTGTTTTAATTAAATTAATTTTAATTGACGATTTTAGAACAACGTTTACAACTGGTTTAAAACCGAATTTTAATTAATGTGTTGTCGCTGGTTTTGTACATAACCCAAAACCGTTTTTTACCATTTTGTGCGTGTTCCAGGATTCAGGATTTTTCACAAGTTGAGTAGGCCAAAACGCCTTTTAGTACTCGGTTCTCAAATTGTCTCAAATTTTCAGGGGAAAAATGAAATGAATGGTGAGGTAAAGGGGGATTAGTCACAGAAATCAAGATAAAATCAAGGTAGATAGTGGAAGTTAACAATTATAGAAAACGGGCAAAAATTATAAATATGCAAAAATAATAATAAAACAAGTTACGTATTACAATGCAAAAACACTGCAATAATCATCAAAAAAGAAGAAAAGAGAAAAGGATGAATAACGCTCCAATGGACGTGTAGCGTGACGCGCGCCTTACCTCGCGAAATCTTGTTCCTGTGTTATATTTTAAAAATGTAAATTTGTTTTTGTTCATTTTCTAATTATTTAATACGTATTAACTGCAAAAAATGTTAGAAATTTATTGCTTAAATTAAACGTCTTTATCCAATTTAATCCAAACTAATCCAAATTAGGGTGTTTTGTATGTATCTTTACGTATATATT
The DNA here is from genome assembly GCA_025895645.1 of Cardicola forsteri. Classification (NCBI taxonomy): domain Eukaryota; kingdom Metazoa; phylum Platyhelminthes; class Trematoda; order Strigeidida; family Aporocotylidae; genus Cardicola; species Cardicola forsteri. The sequence continues at coordinate 63,798 of JAKXYG010001369.1, forward strand.
GTTTACTTTTGGAAAATTCTTAAACATAATATTTTTTACCCAATTCATTATTGATAATAGTTTCTCAAAAAAATTGCAGGTTTACTCGCGAGGTAAGGCGCGCGTCACGCTACACGTTTATTAAAGCGTTATTCTTTTTTTTTCTTTTTTTTGAAGATTGTTGCAGTGTTTTTGCATTGTAATACGTAACTTGTTTTATTATTATTTTTGCATATCTATAATTTTGCTCGTTTTCTATAATTGTTAACTTCCACTATCTACCTTGATTTTGTCTTAATTTTAATTTTTTTTCTGTGACTAATCCCCCTCCACCTTACCATCCATTTCATATTTCCTCCCCCAAAAATTTAAGAAAACTTGAGAACTGAATACTAAAAGGCCTTTTGGCCTATTCAACTCGTGAAAAATTCTCAAATCCTGAAATACTAATTTTCTTCCATATTATTTTAGGTTATTACCATAACGTCAAAAACTGTATCCATTTGCAGGTGAGCAAAACGATTATTAATACAAATATTTATTTATTTTTTGTATTTTTGTGGTACTTTGAAAATATTTGAATTGTTTTGTATACGTATAGTCAACAGTTTGGATTAATGTTGTTCTATTAGTTGCTGATATTTTTAAAATTTGTATTTATTTTCTTTAAAATTACGTCGATGGCATTTTGAACATCGGTAATACCAACATTTACATTATTGACCAAAATATCGTTTACCACAATGCCAACTGGGGATAATGGTTATGATTTTTAAACCTTTATTTTTGAAGAATGTGTTAACCGGTTCTTTTCAATGACAAACCATAGACTTGTAAAATTTGTAGGTTTTTAATAACAATACCATTTTGCTTCAAGATTGTTAACCTTTAACAATTTGAAATTATGAAATAAAATGGTTTTATGCGAGTTAGGAGTTAAGCTCTTACGTCGGCGTCTTATAGTGATTGCATACAACTGACTGTATATAAATACGAGACGTTTAAATTAGTTTTTAATTAATCCACTTGACCAAAAATGTTTTTATTCATAATTAACATTACTTGCATGTATAAACAAAGTATTGTTTAATTTCTTGCTTATGTATCTGACGTTAAACAATGAAAATTAATTTACAAATATTTGCGATAGAATTCCAACTCCCTTGTTAAGGGTTTAATAGCAAGGGCATTTTTGAAAAACATAATTAATAAAACGTTAGAATTTAGTAGGTCTAGAAATTTTGAATAACATTCTGATCTATTTTATGTTATCTATATCACTTTACTATGCTTCAAAAGTTTGCCCAGTTTACTAATCAAATTGAAACTCAATTCTTGAATTAAATATTGCTTTAGAATTAACATGTTATTGTTGCATTGTATAGTCTATAGATTTATGTAGTTTAAATTGTTATACCATCGTTTAAACAAATTTTATTTCAACTTTTCCAAATTGTTGTTTTAACAAAACTAACATTCAGAATAATTGCAATTAAATAATAATTGCTATTAACTACAAACCGTTGCTAATTGTTGCAAGTGTCCTTTACATATCAGAAGTTACATCGGGGTGGTCTAGCGGTACAGCGCTCGAATTCGGACCTCGGTGGGCATGGGTTCGAATCCCATCACCGGCACTAAAATGCGGGCCCACGTTCGGCTTTGCTAAAAATGTCCACTGCTGAAAGATGTTTCTCGTCAAACATTCAAAGTAGCAAACATAAAATAAATAAATCCAAAAATAAATAAATACAATTATTATTACTTGCTAAACCCAGTCTCTGAGGACTCATTGAAAACACAATGACACCAGATAAGACCACAACGTTTACTACTCGAAAGATATAAATGATTCATACCGCTAGTCCATAGCTTGTCTGTCTTTTATTACACTTTATTCTAATTGGTACATTACTTATTGATCTTGTATCCGTGTCGTCACAAAATTTACCTAATGCTTAGTCAGATTTTACACTTCATAATAAAAAAAGGATAATTGTGGACAAAAATTATACACCCCAACAAACTAGATTGGAGATTGTAACCTGTTAAGTTAAATACAATGCCAGGATTTCCCTTCCTTTCATAACATTTGTCATCACCCTGATAGCGACACCAAATAAAAAATAGAACATAAAAATAGTGTCTATAAAACACTATTATTATTATTATTATTATTATTACTATTATTATTACTATTATTATTATTGTCATTGTTATTATTATTATTATTATTATTGTTGTTATTATAATTATTATTCTCATTATTACTATTATTATTATTATTATTATTATTATTATTATTATTATTATTATTATTATTATTATTATTATTATTATTATTATTATTATTATTATTATTATTATTATTATTATTATTATTATTATTATTATTATTATTATTATTATTATTATTATTATTATTATTATTATTATTATTATTATTATTATTATTATTATTATTATTATTATTATTATTATTATTATTATTATTATTATTATTATTATTATTATTATTATTATTATTATTATTATTATTATTATTATTATTATTATTATTATTATTATTATTATTATTATTATTATTATTATTATTATTATTATTATTATTATTATTATTATTATTATTATTATTATTATTATTATTATTATTATTATTATTATTATTGTCATTATTATTATTATTATTATTATTATTATTATTATTATTATTATTATTATTATTATTATTATTATTATTATTATTATTATTATTATTATTATTATTACTATTATTCTCATTATTATTATTATTATTTATTATTCTTATTCTTATTCTTATTATTATTATTATTATTATTATTGTCATTATTATATTATTATTATTATTATTATTATTATTATTATTGTCATTCTTCTTCTTCTTCTTCTTCTTATTATTATTATTATTATTATTATTATTATTATTATTATTATTATTATTATTGTTATTATTATTATTATTATTATTATTATTACTATTATTATTACTATTATTATTATTATTATTATTATTATTATTATTATTATTATTATTATTATTATTATTATTATTATTATTATTATTATTATTATTATTATTATTATTATCATTATTATATAAAATTGTATTAATATGTGAAACAATTGTCCAAAGAGATGGTAATCTATTTTAACTGTTAAGCAATTATCTAAATAGATATACTATTCTAGTTTGCCCATATTATGTACGGAGAAATTAAACTTGATGGTATAGTCAGATAGAGAGAAGTACAAAAACCACTATGATCATGCTATTCCATCTATTTGAACATTTTGTATACACGTATAAATGTTCATTGTTACCATCCTCCATAAAAGTAGCATTTAAAGGCAATTTTTAAAATGGAAAACCTTTTAAACGCCGTTGTCTTAGTAACAGTCTAAAAATTACTTGGTGCAATTACGCTTGGAACAATAAAAGAATTAACTTGTGTCCACTACATATAATTTTCTTAATTAGACGGTAAAAATTAGTTAGTAGAGTTATGTTAACAATTAGAAAGATGAGTAAATAAAAGCTTGGGAATTAACAATTAAAAATAATTAAATAAAGGCTGGTAAACCTCAAGAAACTTAATAAAGGTCCATTTGAAAAAAATTAAAATAGTTTTTAAATGGAAATTTCAGCAAATGATACATTTATATAGAACATTCTTTTGGTTTCATGTTTTCTAAAACAAGATGGCTTTGTAATTTATTATTATATAAATATTTTTAGCAACCTGGCCTCTGTAAATAATCTATATTGCTACAGAAACAGTAAAAGGACACCATTCCGGCAAACAACTGGAAAGAAGTGATCGCACATATCTGCATGACAGAGTTACACAGATGACAGGATTGAGTAAAAGCCGAAAAGAAAATCAATCTTCGATTTGCAGAATCTTCAATGCCAACAAGACTTTGTTGTTGTTGTTTTGCTGTAATTGTTGTCTTATTGCCACATGCTTATTTTTAAAGCAAAAGGGTTTTGTATATTAATAATAATAATATATATCTCTAGCACAATAGATTGGCCATGTTCTACATAGATTGCCCACTCTATGAAAGTCAGAATGGGAAAGAAGACGAGGTGACCAACGGAAAATTTGGACAAATATGCGAATTCAGTCCTTTGATGCTACGCCTCCACGTTTATATAAATTTCTTAATTGGGCGACCGTCTGCAGCTAATAGGGACCATTGGAAGAGTTTAATTTGGGGATGCAATTAACATTTAAAGTCAGTGTCGTTCATTAAGTACACATAGCAAAAGTGGATGTTTTTGCAAACTTTTGGTAATTTGGACGGTAGATGATAAAACCAACTCGTGGGAAAAAGTTGCGAGAAAAGGAACCAATAGGAGTTAGATAACCTTTTGTGTGAGTGTGTGATCACTCGGCCATTGGGGGATGGTAAAATTTCAAAAAAGTGTGATCAAATTTGAACGATGACGCAATCGTATAGTAAATATTGATTTTTGCACATTATATACATTTTCAAGGTCAAACAATCCCCTTTTGATAGAAGAATGTACCAACATGACTCACACTTGCTCACGAAGATTGACCAATAGGATTTTTTTAAATTCTTTTTACTTTTTTTGGTTTTATCATTAACCATTTGGACTACCCTGGGTGATAATAACTGGTGGGACATGTTTAGTTCCAATGATGATAATGATAATGTAACAGCCAATTTTATGCCAGTAGTACTTATTTAAAACGTTGTTCAACTTTAAACAAAAACCAAAACTTTATTTATAAGTACTTTTAGTTTAGTACTTTATTATTTTTTTGTTTTTATTATTTGAATTGTATTAAACAAAAATTGTCGGATGAATAATTTAAATATATACATATACAATATGAAAAACAAAAGTTAATTAAATATTTTCTATATTATCAATTGAAAAAAATATGTATAATGCATATTTGGCACAGGAAAACAAACCTTGTTTACTTTTAAGGTAACAAATTTGTTTGTTTTTTTATTTTGTAATTTGAAAAACCTGATAAAATATTGTGTGTTAATGCAAACAATAATTTAACATATTGATTGTATTTCGGCTAAAAAAATTTAAATAACGAAGAAAGATACAAATACAAATATGCTGTATTCATATAATAAGCAAAAGGTTATAGTCACATGCAAAACAGAAATATACAATAGTGTAAATGAAATGAATTTAATTTTTAATAAATAGGTACCTTTGATTCATACAAGAGGTAAAATGTATAGTGTGTTGCGATGACACGGTAGTTATTATTTAAGATTGGCAATGGTTAGATTGGTTCATTTGTAATCCATTCTAAGCGGAGTTAATTAGAAATCCTATTATCTACACAGAGTATGTGCAGGTGTTTGGATGTGCCAAATGGTTATTTTCAGAAAACGATGAATTAGTCAAAGCTTAAAACAACTACTACATTTATTGCCAGGTGTCTTTAAATTCATATTTAGCCTATACATATAGTTATATATATATACAATTATTATTATTAGTAATAATAGTAATAGTAGTAGTAGTAGTAGTAGTGTAGTAGTAGTAGTAGTAGTAGTAGTAGTAGTAGTAGTAGTAGTAGTAGTGGTGTGTCAGCATCTCTAATAATTGATTTGATATAAAAAGTACGCTATATTTCTCATATTAAATAAACATTTTTTGGTAAAGTACAAACATTAAAGCCACACAGTAGACATAAACAAGTCTACTAAAAATCACATTGTTTATTTAGAACAAAATTTAGCAATAATTGCCATTACAAATGAGGCAAATTGTAGACACAGTTTGTTTTCAAAAAAAAGCTTCCATCGAATATTTGTTTGCGTCAGTTTTAACAAAGACAGTCAATATTTCAATATTTTTAGATTTAATTATTGATAATGGGGGCATTGACATGGATTAATCAATCCCTTTTGTTGATTGGTATTTTATTCAATTGTTAGTGGGCTAGAAAATGCAAAAGTAACAAAATAGTTATAGTTCAGTAAACACGTCATTGTTTTTAAGCCTAATAAATATATGTATAACTAGTAGAAATGGTTGCATTGTTCATACCTCTTTGTTTTAATACATTGTAACTATTTCTAAAAAAAATTAATTATATTTAATTTTTTTACTTGATCGTTACTGTTTGAACACAAAGCATTTTTCAGCAAAGAATCCGTAGTCAGTGCCAAGGGGAATGCAGCGGTAACAATTGACAAAGAAAATTGAAACTCAAAAATAATAAACAATATTATTTTATTTTATTACAAAAAATAACGTTTAATTTCTGTAACTAATATTCTTCACATATTAACATTTTTGCTTAACTGTGTCAATAAATAAAATTGGTGGGAACGGTTATATATATATATATATATATATATATATATATATATATATATATATGTGCCGGGGTGGTCTAGCGGTACAGCGCTCGAATTCGGACCTCAATGGACATGGGTTCGAATCCCATCGCCAGCACTATAATGCGGGCCCACGTTTGGCTTTGCTAAAATGTTCACTGCTGAAAGATGTTTCTCGTAAAACATTCAAAGTAGCAAACATAAAAATAAATTATATATATATATATATATATATGTGTGTGTATTATTAATACACACAAACTTTGTAATAGTGTTGATATTATCAAGTAACAATATTTAGTTTGTAGTATTTTAATACAACTGACGAAAATCCCATTATTTTGAAAAAATATCACGTGTCTCCACAACCAACATTAAACATATATATATATATATATATATATATATATATATATATATATACAACCGTTCCCACGTCATTCAATACATCCGTTCCCATCGTTATCTTCAGCTTCCATCTTGGATTTTGATTCCATTCCGTGATTTTTGGTTCTGTAATATTTAGCAATAGACGATTTCCTCATTGTTTTGCGTTTTTATTCATTACTGCATGAAATCGATACAAACGCAGACATTGTGGAACAACATTGGTCAGCATTTATTTGTGCAACCTTCTACAGAAAGCAATACCCCCTTGTTTTCAAACAGCCCCATCGCGCAGATGAATGAAATTGGCTACGCAGCCTCTTTGGAGGTCAATTTTACTCAAGTGGGTATTCAAACCTACGTTCGGTTCCAGCACTAGATTACTCTGGCAAGAATCAAATACGTTTAATTATTTGGAAACGGAAAATGTTAGTTCTAGAAAATGGAAAAGTGCATTTTTATTTTAATCATATTGATAAGTGTTAATATTTCGTATTTTTTATCGAACAAATTGTCACAAATGACAGCCTAGATTTTATTCAAACACATTACAAATACAAATGCAACTTCTGCAATAACGATTATAATTTGTAGCGGACTAGATTAATAAGAAAAATAATTGAAATTATTTTTTATAATTTTTATTATTATAACAATTAATTTTATTATTATTATTACTGTTATTGTTATTATTATTGTGTATACTTTTTGTTTTAATGTAACGAGTTTTCTAGAAGCTTCCATTTGCTTCACTTTTGTTTTGTGTACGTGACCGATTATGACAGTCAATAAAAGCTTCCAGTTTGTTCGTCTTCTTTCTATCTAGTTAAGGTGTACGAATTAAATCTTCAAAGTATAGGCTGCATCAATTCATTTTGTTACGTAGAGTTAGATAATCACTCCTAGTGTCAACCGTCTAAAATTGTCGTATATTTTCTAATTAAGCAGTAGACAAAGCATACGAACGTTGTATGACAATTGCATTTAATACGTGTTAATTAGAAATACTTAATCGTGAGTTATTTGTCTATATAGATAGGAGTAGCAGAAAGCAATCTAATTGCCTTTATATAATCACGTTGGAATATTGTCAATTTAACACGATCATGTCAGTTCATGTACTCAAAATAAACTTACAAAGCACAAAAATGTGATGCTTATTTCGTTAAAGGAAAAATCGATAATCATCACTGTTTATATTCATTAACTAAATGGTCATAATTGTAGAATGTTAGATATTATATATATATATATATATATATATATATATAATACATAACCCTTTTGCTTTAAAAATAAGCATGGGGCAATAAGACAACAATTACAGCAAAACAACAACAATAACTAAGTCTTGTTGGCATTAAAGATTCTGCAAATCGAAAATTGATCTTTTTTTCGGCTTTCACTCAACCTTGTCATCTGTGTAACCCTGTCATCCAGATACTGTGATCACTTCTTTGTTGTTGTTTACCGGAATGGCGTTCTCTTGTATTGCTCTCGTATAAATGTTTTACAAACGCCAGGTTGCTAACCTTGCGCGCTCAAACCCTCCTCCGTTATCTAGGCTTGGGACTGGCAAGAATGAAAAAAAATAATTTTCACTACTTTGAATGTTTTACAAGAAACATCTTTTAGAATCGGATATTTTAGCGAAACCGAACGTGAGCCTACATTTAAACGCCGGTGGTGGGATTCGAACTCCGATCCCCACTGAGGTCCAAATCGAGCACTGTAGCGTCAAACTACCCCCGCGTATAAGTTGGTATCAAAATCTTCAGGGATCAAATATTCTATCTTATTGAATGATATTGTTGATAAACATTTTAAATCCTGTATACAATTAGCATCAAGGATTGAAAATAATAACAATCACCCGCTCCATGCAGCTTTTAACAATTCTAAAGCTTCTGGAAAAGCCAAAACTAATCAATACAAAAATTCATGTCTGCCCTACTTATCCAGAGTATTAACCAATCCAGAATCAAACAAAATTGAACTACTAAGAAACCTATCAAAGTAGGAATTGTTCCACCTACGCATTCATTTGTACTAATTTGGACATCTCACAGTACAAGTGTGCCTTATAATGACTCAATTTTGAATATTTTTAAAAAAATTACATGCATACTATATAGACTATATTTATATTCATTAACATATGACACTCTATTTCATTTTGATCCCATTATTTGTACTACTACTTTTTTTATATTGATGGTAAAAATGTATTTCATGCTGAATGTATCTCTAGTGAGATATTAAAGCTTAATAATAATAATAATAATAATAATAATAATAAATTGTTTTCAATAATTTTTCAAAATTTGAAATTGCTAAAGCTTTATGCTACAACGGATTGTATAAATGTAGACAGGGATTGTGTAGTGGTATAACACAGATTCGAACTTTGGCAAGTATGAGGTTGAATGCCACCACTGGCAATAAATGCGGGCATTAGTTTGAATTAGCCAAATGTGCACTTGCTGCAACGCTTTATTGTAAAAAATTCACTTAGTAACAACAGAATAAACAAAATTTTTCACATATTTATATCTAGAATTTGGAAATAATTTACACAATCTATTGTGGACATTTTAGACTTGTTATGATTTTCCATTATAGTAATTACTACCATATATAAATTTGAATCTTTAATATAATTAAATTTTAATGGAATTTTGTTCATTTATTCTTGATGTAATGAATATAGCAACAAAGTAATGAATATCTAATTAAAATGAAACTTAAAAATATAAATAAACCAAGGTTAAAAATGTTCTTTTAAAAATCAATAAATTGTTTCAAATACAAAATGGGTGCATTTATAAAACAAGACCAATTTTTGTTCATATATTTTTTTAATGTTGGACGTTATTGATCGTAACGATTCGAGTAACATTCATAACATATTGATTTTAAGTAATAGTAATAATATTGTTTCCTTGGACTCATACTAACATGGTTGAGGGACCAACTAAAAAGTAGTATAACCGGATACATGATTAAATTACATACTCAGGTATTCCAAGACCCTATACAGCCATTCAGCTAAGAAATACAAGCTTGAAAAAAAGCCAAGACAAATTTCTGTAATTAGTGACGTCGCCATTGTAACGCCGTTTATTCATCAAGGAATTTAATTACTTTCCTGCGCTTGTGACATAAAATGTGAGAAATATCAAAATACTAAACAGGCAATTATGTCATTACCCCATTATCGATCAATTTATTTTTTGATATATGTGGACATCAATCCTTCAAAAATACAAAAAGATGCATTTTTATGTGCTTGGGTAGTCTAGCGGTACAGCGCTCGAATCTGGACCTCGGTGGGCATCGGAGTTCGAATCCCACCACCGGCCCACTAAAATGCGGGCCCACGTTCGGCTTCGCTAAAACGTCCACTGCTAAAAGATGTTTCTTGTCAAATATTCAAAGTAATAAACATAAAAAATAAAATTACATATTGATGCAAACTGTTGTTGATATACTTCACAAATAATAACTTCAACACAAATAAACGTTATTTGTTTATTTGTTTAACTGATAGCAGTTAATGGGAGTACTAACGGTGTGATTAAATCAAGTTAAAATATATATAAGCAATCTTTAAATCTACTTCCAATACACGTAGATCACAATTCTGACATGTAACAAATGCATTGGGACAAGATATTATATTATATATTATACAAAACCTTTTTGCTTTAAGAATAAGCATGGGGCAATAAGACAACAATTACAGCAAACAACAACAACAAGAATAACAAAGTCTCGTTGGCATTAAATATTCTGCAAATCGAAGATTGCGCTTTCTTTCGGCTTTTACTCAACCTTATCATCTGGTAACTTTGCCATCCAGAAACGTTGTTGTTTGCCGGAATGGCGTCATCTTTCATTGTTTCCGCAGCAGTATAAATTTTTACAAAGGCCAGGTTGCCAACCTTGCGCTCAAACCCTCCTCCTTTATCCAGGCTTGGGACTGGCTAGATTGAATTATTTCTAATCCAAACTAGGCGGAGTTAATCACAATAAGATGGTTCCAAGTAATTGTAGATGACATTTTTGGAACTGTAAAGATTCTGTATATTGTTTTTTAAAGAATCCGATTTGCTAATCATGCTTCTTTATTAATTGCATTATAAGGCCGGGTACGGTGGATTTATAGTAAGACAAATCTTGAACCTTTAAACAGTAGCACATTGTTAATTTTAATTTTATTTTTACTATTTTAAATGTTTTATAAGAAACATTTTTGAGCATTGGATATTTGGTGCCGGTAGGGGGGGATTAGAACCCATGTTCAACCAGGTTTAAGTCCAGTGCTGTACCACTCGATCACCTCAGCATATGCACACAGTAATAATAATTATATATTATTATATTATTTAAAACCCTTTTGCTTTAAAAATAAGCATCGGACAATAAGCAACAAATGCAGCAAGAGGCAGCAACAACACCAACAACAAAGTCTTGTTGGTATTGAAGATTCTGCAAATCGAAAATTGAGCTTTCTTTCGGCTTTTACTTAACCTTGTCACCTGTGTAACTGTGTCACTCAGATACGTGTGATTAACCGTTGTTTGCCGAAATGGCGTCCTCTTATTACAGAGGCCAGGCTGCTAACCTTGCGCGCTCAAACCCTCCTCTTTTATCCAAGCTTGGGACTAGCTAGATTGAATCATTTCTGGTCCAATAAAATCCAAAATTTCCATGTTTGTATTGTATAATTTTTCAAATGCTTTTTAGGACTTCATATGCATTTCTGTCTATTGTTTAACAGGTCCTATTAGTTTTTCTTTACATTAAATGGCCACGAGTAGGTTTTAGTCCATGAGAAGATATCATTAGTCTTTAAGTTCGGTTTTAACACTAGTTATGGATTTTTATTTGTTACCGCTATTTAACATGTATGTAAATAAATAAAAAAATTGAATATAATGTATATTGACTTCAATAGGTATTGAAGTGTTTCAAGTATTTGATTTCTAATCTAAACACAAACAAATATTAAAAGCGTTTAATTTATCTTAAACACTTTATTTTTTTAGTTAACATCAACTATTACAACCAACTACAATCAATAACATTCAAAAACGGAAGTTGAATAATAAACAAATTTATAAATTACAATTGTAATTAATTAGTCAAAATTTAATGTTAATTAAATATTTTAATATTATGTATTATTTGCAATCGGCCTGTATAATGTATTTTCGTATTGTAAAGTTGCATATCTTATTACTCTAATTATTGATTGATTTGTTTTAATTTAAAAAAAAATCAATATTGTTACTTTAACCGATATATAGTATGCTTTTAAGCTCATTGGCCCATTTAGCGTAATTTATTAATTATGTCTATTTGTTGATAGGTTTTTATATTATGCAATATAATGAAATAAAGTTTGTAAATGTTTTTTCTTAATAAATGTGTGGTAGTTCCACTTAATGCATGAAATACGTTCTAATCTCATTTGGTTTAATTTTTTTAACGGAACATTGAGTTGCACGTAAACATTTCCATTGTGTGAAATTTTAAACAAACAAATTATTATTTCTATTTTTATATATTTACTATATAACTACATTGAATGTTTTAAAGGGAAACAGTGGACAAATGTGGGTCCACATTTAGTGGGCCGGTAGTGGGATTCGAACCCCGATGCCCACTCAGGTCCAAGTCGAGCGCTATACCGCTAGACCACCTCGGCACACAAACTACAATATTTAAACCAGCAAGTACAATTTGGGCAATTAACGGCAAATAAATGATAGAACGACCCAGATTAGTTATTGATTAGACGAAGAAAACTACTTGGTCAAATGCTACATTTTTTACCCGAAAAATCAGCAAAAACGGTTTTAGAATGGACAATTGATGATAGCAAAAGAAAAGTTGCGGTATATTACAGCAAATGTGGCCAAGGACCATTGGGAAAGGTCTAATTAAAATGGCAAAATGTTTAAATACATGGAATCATTTTGTTGTCCCATGATTTTTTAAATTATAGAACTTTGCTGTTGCTGTTTACCTTGTTGTTCTATGTTAATCGGGGAATTAAATGTCCCATCTACTAGAGACTCGGTTACTTTGATCATTTAAACACAGTAGGTTGTTTGCAGTTAAGAAGAAGTTGCAATAAAAACAGAGCTCTGACATTGTATCCAACTTTTACATTTTATATTTATTTGTATTTTTAACTATTAATTAATGTAGGATATAAAACTTTTTTTCTTTAACAATAAGTCATATCTTCCTAATCAGCTTTAATTATTTGAAGCCATCGGTGGAACTAATCTTTGTGAAACATTTACCTTCAAACAATGTAGTGCATAAAATGTAAAATGTTAATTTACTGTTAATTGTAATTAATGCAAAGTTGATAAGTAAATTTCTATCTCTATTGCATAATTATTAAAGTTAACATTTTTGTCTTAATTCGTGTTTAATGACACTTATTTTAGTATAATTTAAAATAACTTTTTTTAATGTAGCAGTTTTCTACAATTCTTGGTAATGACTGTATTATATTTAGAAAACAATGCACTTACGCAGTGTTAGGTTGTCAAAAATAAAACATTGTAACACACCAACTTGCGTCAATGTAAAATTTGTCATACACATAAAAAATGTTTTTATCAACTTCTTATAGAAATTAATGAAACATGCAATAAACTTTTGCACATTAACACTTTTTTTTAGTAAGTTTTACATTTATACAAGTTACTTCATTTATTATTGTTATTTTTAGAGTTTGGTGATAATACTACACGGTTTAAAATAAATTATGATTAATCTGGATGATGAGTCATTTTATCTAACAATTATTATTATTATTATTATGTCGCTCTGAATAGTATAAGTAATAGAAAAGATTGTTCCATGTGATTGAATATTTTTAAACTGTATTGTCGGAATTATGCTGATTTCATTTCCTTGCCATACTTTTATGGAATGGTGTTCTTGTGTTGTTTCTGTTATTATTATTATTATTACAAATCCCTTTTGATTCAAGAATGAGTATGGACCAGTTATAGTAAAAAAACAACAACAAAGTCGCATAATTTAAAAAAACGACAACATGTACTTGAGCATTTTGTCGAAAGTTTTGTTTGATCCCCCAACGAAACATTCATTTCAATTAGATTTTCGCCAACCTTCTTTTTGCCATCATCAACTGTCAATTCCAAAACCATTCTTACTGGTCTTTCGGACGCGGTAAACGTAGAATCTGACCAAATTATTTTTCTTTGCCTAATTGTAATGATGTCATGCAATAGACGAGAATCCGTTCTTTTCATGATTTCAACATTTGAAATACGATCAAACCAGGTAATCTTTAAAATACTTCTAAGATATCGGCAGCGATGAATATTTATCATTAAAACCAGGTTGCTAAAGCTGTAATCAAATCGTCCTCATTTCTCAGTCAAACTTGAAACTAGAAAATTTACATTTTAAAGAATTGTCCATTAAACAATACAGCAATAAATGGAGGAGGTTGACAAAACTGTAAGTTTTATTAAGTTATAATCAAATAAAATTCTGATTTGTACTGCTGTATCAAAGTTGCTATTTATGTTTCCAATTATTAATATTATGTATTTTTAAATTTAATTGTGTATATATAATATTAACTCCGCCTAGTTTGGATCAGAAATGATTCAATCTAGCCAGTCCAAAACCTGGATAAAGGAGGAGGGTTAGAGCGCAAGGTTAGCAACCTGGCCTCTGTAAAAAAAATTATACTGCTACGGAAACAATACAAGAGGACGCCATTTCGACAAACAACGGCAAAGAAGTAATCGCACGTATCTGGATGACAGAGTTACACAGATGACAGGGTTGAGTGAAAGCCGAAGATAGATCAATCCTTGATTTGCAAAATCTTCAATGCCAAAACCTTAACCAGTGTTGGGACATGGAATGTGTGCACACTTTTTTGTACTAGACAGTTAGAACAAGTCCTTCGAGAAATGAAATCAGTTCTCGTATTGGCTTACAGATTAATTGTTCAAAGACAAAAGTGTTGTGCATAAAGTCAAACAATGATTTAAACGTTTGGCAGAATGTTCAAATATATGGAAACATTTTGTTGTCTCATGTTCTCTTTGAATTACGAGACTTTGATGTTAATTTTTGCTGTAATTGCCCCATGCTTATTTTTTAAAGCAAAAGGGTTTTGTAATAATAATAATAATATATAATATTACTATTATTATACAAAACCCTTTTGCTTTAAAAATAGGCATGGGGCAATAAGATAACAATTACAGATAATAACAACAACAAAGTCTCGTTGGCATAGAAGATACTGAAAATCAAAGATTGAGCTTACATTTGGCTTTTACTCAACCCTGTCATTTGTGTAACTTTGTCATCCAGATACGTGCGATTACTTCTTTGCCGTTGTTTGTCGAAATGGCGTCCTCTTGTTTTGTTTCCGTAGCAGTATAATTTTTTTACAGAGGTCAGGTTGCTAACCTTGCGCTTAAACCCTCCTCCTTTATCCAGGTTTGGGACTGGCTAGATTGAATCATTTCTGATCCAAACTAGGCGGAGTTAATCGTATATATATATATATATTTCATTTGTCACAAACACTTTTAATTTTTGATTTGGTTTAGAATACGTTCGTTCTATAATTGTAGTAATAATAATAATAATAATTATTATTATTATTAGTGTTGACTTGAATACTTTTATGCTATTGATTTTCAGTATATATAATCTTGTAAGTTCAGAGCTTTTTAAGGTTTTCAACGTTCGTTATACTTCAATCGAAAGCAATAGTCACAGTGGAAGTATGGTTGCTAGGAAAAGCAAAATGTTTGTATTTGAAATTTTTGGAAAATTAAAAAAGTGAAAATTAGATATTTGAATTTTTCCACTAGGAAAGAATTGTCCATATAAAGCAACAATTGGGATCAAATATATAATTTTGAAGTTGGTACAAAATGTACCAATTTTAAAAATTGGATTCAATTACGCAATGTTGCACAAAATAAATGAAAGTTAGTGGCAAATGAAAAGCATTTTTGGTACAAATGTAGATAGAAATAAACAAGCAAACAATGTACGATTAGACACTTTCAACTATTTATTTGTTGTAAAAAAAGAATTTTAATACGTTTTAAAAACTTATTCATATAAATGCATTGTTTTTTTCAATCTATTGAATTGAAAATGAAATAAACCAATATGAATTGTTACATAATAGAGGAGTATTATCAATGCTCAGTTTTTGTAATAGCAATCCCCAATGATTGTAACAATTACAAATTCTGTTGCAAAATTGAGACAAAGGACAATAGCTGACATTATTATTTAGTATTATCATTATTTCTTATTATTTCAAAACCCTTTTGCTTTAAAAAAATAAGCATGGGGCAATAAGATAACAATTACAGCAAAAATTTGGCATTGAAGATTCTGTAACTCGAAGATTGAGCTTCCTATCGGCTAACATTTTTTATTTTTTATTACAAAACCCTTTTGCTTTAAAAAAAATAAGATAACAATTACAGCAAAAATTTATTTAGTGTAAAAATTATTTAATATAAAATTAATTATTAGTTTTTCGAAACATGTAATTTATAACATTAATCCTATTGTCATTGTGTCTTTGAGTGAGTGAAAATTACATATAATTATTAATTTGTATATAAAAATCATTTCAAAATGAACGGTTTTGGAATGAAAAATTGTAAATGGTAAAAGAAAGATTGGCAGACCAAAGAAAACTTGGTTAAGAACTATTTGGGAAGATTTAATTAAAATGAATGTTTCATGGGCACAAGCAAAACGTTTGGCAGAATGTTCAAATACATGGAAACATTTTGTTGTCTCATGTTCTCTTTGAATTACGAGACTTTGATGTTAATTTTTGCTGTAATTGTTATCTTATTGCTACATGCTTATTTTTTAAAGCAAAAGGGTTTTGTAATAATAATAACAATAATAATAATAATAATAATAATAATAATAATAATAATAATATAAAAATCATTATGCTACTCTGGACTGTACAGTCAGTCTTGTTTATTGTATGACTGAGTCCCTTGACAAAGATAAATGTAATTTTTTTTTTAATATCTCAATGTTTCTCTTTCTATAAATCAACATTTTTCTAAACTTTTACTAAATGGAATCAACCAGAATAAATTTCAACAGGAATACACTTCTATCCTTAAAATCTCACTTTCGACCATGCCTAAATTTAATATTAAACAGTTTTTCTAATATTTTTTAAAATTATTTTATGTTTACTACTTTGAATGCTTGCACGAGAAACATCTTTCAGCAGTGGACAATTAGCGAAGCCAAACGTGGGACCGCATTTTAGTGCCGGCAATGGGATTCGAACCCATGTCCACCGAGGTCCGAATTCGAGCGCTGTACCGCTAGACGATCCCGGTTAATACACGGAAGAATACCATTGTTCAAAATAAACGTAAAGTTCATCATAGTGGTTTTCCAGATTTGATGTTAAAATCTGCAGGAATCAAATATTCTATCTTATTGAGTGATATTGTTGATAAACATTTAAAATCATGTATAAAATTAGCACATGAAAGCCAAAACTAATCAATACAAATACTCATGCTTGCCGTACTTATCCAGAATCAAACAAAGCTGAACTTCTAACAAACATGTCAAAGTAGGAATTATTCCATGCATTCATTTGGTTGAACTAATTTGTACATCCTATGCCATAATATAACTGTGCCTTGTTCAAAGTATAGTAATTTTTGATTTTTTTGAATTACATGCTTGCCGTTTTGACTATATTTATATTCATTATCACATGATATTCTATTTCATTTTGTTCCCATTATTTGTACTATTACTTTTTTAAATTTTGTTGTTATTTATTTATTTATTTTTATTAATGATGAAAATGTATTTTACGCTGAATGTATCTAGTGAGATATTAAGGCTTAATGTAATGTAATAATTTAATTATGTTGGTAAATTTTTGACACTTTTTTTGGTTTATAAACAGATTCGTATTTAAATTATGAAATAATAAACTTTGTTTTAAAAAATATAGTAACTATTTAAGTTAGTTTATTTTTTTAATATGCATTTTAGTTATAACTGACATTGATTTGAGCACAATTTATTTGGCTATTTACATTACCCTAATCCCCAAATAAAGTACTTAATTGGGCGTCCGTTTGTTTACCCTATGCAACCAATAGAGATTACTGGAGGAGTTTAACTTAGGATGTAATTAACATTTAACGTCAGCAAACCTCAAGTGTCGTTCATGAACTACACATTGCAAAAGTTGATGTTTTTACAGACATTTTTGTATTTGGACTACCCTGGGTGATAATAACCGGTGCGGGATATTTATCCCCGATGATATGATGATGGGTATTTGTATTAATTGGTCATAGCTTTCGTGTGTAGGTAGGTTCTACTACTTTTTCCAAAGGGTTTAGATTTGTTCAAGGCTGTCTGTAGTAAATGAGCATTATTACCGTCAATCCTCAATGCTAATTGAATACAGTATCAAAAATGTTGGTTAACAATATCATTCAATAGGACGGAATATTTTATTCTCGCAGATTAAGATACCAAATACATCCATTTTTTTAAATAACACAATCTTGTTTTAATAAACTAGGAAAAATTACACGTGCGGAATATATATATATATATATATATATACAAATTAAATTATCATTAATATATTTACTTAACCAGGATTCATAAGCAAATATAAAACAACTGATGACGTAAATTTGCATTATTATATATATTATTGTATTATACAGAACCCTTTTTGCTTTAAAAATAAGCATGGAGCAATAAGACAACAATTACAGCAAAATAACAACAACAAAGTCTCGTTGGTATTGAAGATTCTGCAAATCGAAGATTGAGCTTCTTTTCGGCTTTCACTCAACCCTGTCATCTGTGTAACTTTATCATCTAGATACGTGCGATCACTTCTTTGCCGTTGTTTGGCGGAATGTATTGTTTCCGTAGCAGTATAATTTTTTTACGAAAGCCAGGTTGCTAACTTTGTGCGCTTAAACCCTCCTCCTTTATCCAGGCTTAAAACTGGCTAGATTGAATCATTAATAACTAAAAAATATCTTCGAGAATGAAAAAAATTACAATTAAAGTGTTTTTAAATTTTTTGATGAAAAATGCAATATCATCTGAATATATATTACCATATTTAAATTCAATGATTAATCGATAGTGAATTATCATTCAATATAAAAATCAATATTGTTTTCATCACTTTTATTCTAAATGCATCGTTTTTCTTTGAGCCAGATGAGTAGTATATTATGTCAATATTTAAAAATCAGTTCAATGCGCATTGTTATACATTATTAATTTGTGATTATTGCAACTGAACTAAGCAATTGCATTTAAATGCGCATTAAATAATGTTTGACTAAAAAATGCAAGAATGACATATTATTCATATAAAAAATTTCATAATTCAGGTCTGTTTGAAACGAGAGAAGGGTTGGAGCACAATGTTGGCGGTGGGGATTTCTAAAATATCCCGGGATGGTCGAGCGGTACAGCACTCGATTTGAACCTATGAGAACATTGGGGCTCAAATCCCACCAGCAACCCACGTTCAGTTTTTCTAGAACGTCCACTGCTGAAAAATGCGTTTCCCGTCAAAACATTCAAAGTAGCCAACATAAATACAAAAATAAAAATAAAGAAACAACAAGAGGACACCATTCCATAAAAATACGACAAGATCATGAAATCACGTTTCCCATGACAATTGTTCCGCGAAATCAAATCAATATACAAAATCTTAAAAGTCGAAAATTATATGTACAACTACATCAAAACGTTTCTTTGTCCTCTGAGTTTTAAAAGCAAACGCATTGAATGTAATGGGACAACTATTCATAGAAGATCCATCCAAAGTGCATGTGTGAGGACTAAAAATATTAAATAGTGAATTTTACTTTTTTTCAGTATTTAATTTTGCCTAAAGAAAGCAACTAAAAGTACGCATACAGTGAAGTGTTTTCTTGTTGCCCAATGTGAATAAGCGGTTCAAACTATACAACTACCAATCAAAACGCTTATTCATTTAAATCTAAATTAAACGTTAGTGAACAACAGTTAATCGACTAATTTTATTTTCGTTTTGTTCTGTTATAGTCATCGGGGGTTAATTAAGTGATTAAAACATTAAAATGCTACTTATAACCCCATTGTCACAAAATCTTTGCAACTCTGCAGAAATTATTTGTGTATTTAATAAGAAATTGCAAAATATCAGCAAGTGTCAACAAGTAAACCAATAAATTTACAAATCTAGTTGAAAACAACCTATATTACAATTACAGTCAGCTTAAGAACTTCAGTGGAAGTATATTCAGCATCATAGCATACATAATATGAAAGTTCTTCTCCCATAAAGAAATACTACACAAAATAACACATAAAAAAATAAACCAATCTTTAACTTGAAAATATCAAAATACATTAATTGATATTCGAAAAACACATAGAACAGTTCATTCTTTATAAGTTCAGGGTTGATTAAATATCTTGCCAAGCAAGGAATGTACGAATTATGGTGGATGGAAAAGCACACAAACGTGAAACAGTCCTCATGCTTATTACTCTTTTTACGTCAAACTAGAATTATTCGTTGATTCTTTTCATGTTCAATAAATTGCCCAAAATGGTTTTAACTGTAAATGAAACTAATCTAAAATTATTTATATAGTTCAAAATACAAAATACATTTTTTAAATGCCATCCATAAAATGTGATTAACATATGGACCTGCAAATGACGTAGTTTTTTAGACAAAATACAAGTCGGAACTATTTACAAATGGTACCTACCATTTTCATTTCTGCTTTTTGTTAAAAAACAGTCTTTTTTCAACTTCCATCTGTTCAACGTAACAACCACTCGTGAACATAAGAAGCATTAGACCCACATGATATACAAACCATATCTTCAAGGTCATCACACCTATGTTAACTAACTAGTGACATAAATCAACCACACTTACAATTATCAATGTTGACCATAAAAAAAGAATATTTTTTGTTTTGGGTACTGGATAGAATGCCGTAAGCAAAATGTCGTTTTACTTCGTTCAACTTGAAAATACCAATTTCAATCAGTTGACGTCAGCAAATATCAATTGTCATTTATTTATAATTTTTTTCACATTTCAATTTTTTTGTAAACGTTTACAGCAAAGTTAGAAAAAGGTACTTTCAAAAAAAAATTAATTTTTTTATAAATATCATATAAAAATTGAATTTATTATTTTATATATATGTTATTAATAGTATATTTACATTATCAATCTATAATTTCTTTGTATATGCCTCAAAGTTACAAATTTGTCTTATTGCTTTCAAGGTCATATTTTTGAGAATTAATTAATCTATCCATCGACAACAAAGCTACTGTAGCGTAAAAGGAACGACCACCAATGATCGTGTACATTGCAAAGATTTAACTACTGTCAATTATTAACTCAGTGACAAATGTTCAACTGAAATACGTCGAAGTCGACATAGTTGTATATTAATAAATATAATTGGTTTTCTTTTCGCTCTAGAGCGAAGAAGATTGTTCTATGCAATTGTACTTTAAGGTTTTGTCATGGAAAAGACCCACGTTTCAAAATGGACCTTTAATTCAGTCCTATTATTGGGATTGTATTGCCGTAGTTGTATAAAATGACGTCGTTTTTGTGTTTACCAGTATTTTTACCAAAGATCAGGTTGCGTTACAATCTTCATCTTTTCCCAAACCGACAAGGAATCAGTGACGATGGAGTTGGCTGTACATTATTCATTGCTGTTATTGCTACATACGTGTTGGGGTGATCTAGCTGTACAGCGCTTGATTTGGACCTGGGTCGGTATGGGTCTAAACTCCACTACCGGTCCAATAAATGCGGGCCCGCGTATGGCTTTGCTAAAATGTCCACTGCTGACAGATGCGCGTTTTCTGTCTAAACATTTAAAATAGTAAACATACAATTAAAAAAGAATACATAAATAATTGCATAATGCCGAAATGATAGGTGAATTTTTAATTTTTTTTCATGTTTGCTACTATGAATGTTTTACTAGAAACATGCCTTTCAGCAGTGGGCATTTTAGCGAAGCCGAACGTAGGCCCGCATTTTAGTGGGTCGGTGGTGGGATTCGAACACATGCCCACCAAATTCGAGCGCTATACCACTAGACCAAATTCATTCGTTCATTCAATAATTGTACAATATTATGTAAGACGCACATGGAGGCATAATTGGAAACAAAATAATGTAACTTAAAATTAAACAAATGGGCACGTGATTTTATTCAAGGTAATTTCGTTGTATCTCGAAGTAAACAAGTTTAAACACGTGAAACACTTAAACGACATTGAACGAATGATAACATTTATAACTTTAATCATTACTTTACACACAGCGGTTAGTTATTATTTTTATTATTATTATTATTATTACCAATAATAATAAGAATAACATTAATACTATTATTATTAACACTATCATTATTATTACTGTTATTATTATTATTATTAATATTATTATTATTATTACTACTATCATTATTACTACTAGTAATAATAATATTAATATTATTATTATCATTACTATTATTATTATTAGTGTTATTATTATTATTATTATTATTATTGTTAGTAATATTATTATTATTTTTATTAATATTATTATTACTAATATTATTATTATTAGTATTATTATTATTATTATTATTATTATTATTATTATTATTATTATTATTATTATTATTATTATTATTATTATTATTATAAGCCCTCAGATAATACATTTCTAGGTACTATTTTACAAAACGTATGTTTTGTTTTTGTCTAAACAGTGCATTGAAAGACAAATTTTTACTGATATAAAAGTACATTTAACTTATTTATTGCTGATTGTAATAGATGTTTAAACAATGTACTAGGTACATTTATTTATAAGTAGCTTTAAACAACTCCATTTTAGATGCGGTTAGAAAACCGCTTTCTTTCGACGACGCCCGTGTTTACGAGGCCATTTTTTTAAGGGTTGAATTGGGAGTATATCAATGGTATACGTGTGGTATTCAAACTCCTGTTCACGAGGTGTACAAGTATAGATGACAATTTAAAAAAATGGAAAGTATAGTGAAAAGCATCAATAACAGACAGGATTATGACAAATCTTTTGTAAATTAATTTATTAATTTGTAATTGTAAGCAATTATACTTGGATTAAAGTAAGGAATTTGCTAATTATTAATTGTGCGCTAAAATTTAAAGAATTTGTTACATAGTTTGATAGTCTGTTTTGTGCTTGGATTCGTAAACGCACAACAATAATATATGGTAAATTAAAATGTTAGAAAACGTAAACTGTGAGACAAATTCATTTTGTATATTCTCGTTGGTCGCTGAAATTTTGTCTGTGACTGACAAGAATATACAAAATAAATTCATCTCACGGTTTACGTCCTCTAATAATGTTGCTTGGGCTTATAAAGGTAATCCAATACTTTAAATAATAAATTGAATTTTCATATGTACAAATTAGTAAGTTGCATTTGTCGTAGTGATTATTAGACAGACAAGAAGTGCATTCAAATTATTTTTTCTAAAAAAGGCTTTAATCTACAAACTCCGATCTGTCATTAGGTGTATAATTTAACAAAAAAAAGATGTACCATTGTATATGACTGCCATTATTTTAGTTTGAGATGTATAGACAAATCAGTCACAACAATGACTATGGTTGTATATTAGAATGTGTCACAACTACAGTCCTGAAAACATGATTTTTTAAGTGTATAATTTAATCTAAAATTGTATGGATTAAGAAATGTTTGTGGGTGGATGTATGGTCTAAATGTACTTTGGGAAAAAAATTTTCTATCCATTTCAAGCTTATGCATGTATATAATACGTAGGCATGGCGAAACATAATTACAATGGCAGCTTATTGATTTTTTAAATAAACCAATCAGATTGTTGTATACATTTAAACTTATTATTGGTCAAAATCGCAATCAGAAAAAGTACGATGTTTTTCTTTTGAAGAATATCACACTTCCTGATTCTGTATTTTAATGTCCTTGACAAACCTTTGAATGAATTATTTGGAGTTGGGAAAATTAGTTTATGACTCACATCGTTACAGTTTAGTGAACTTTTATATCAATATATATATATATATATATATATATATATATATATATATATATATATATATATATATATATAGATATACAATGAGATTTTTTTTATCAAAATTATATTGATTGAAAGAATAGATGCCGACACATTATACAAACACAATCAATTAGGTATCAATTCACAAACAAAATATATTAAATTAGTAAAACTAAAAGAAGATTTAAAAAAATAAGTTTTAGATTTAACTGTTATTTATAGTATTATTTTTTGAATATAAATATTACTAATAACACATGTTTGGCGTAAAGATCTGTACATTTAAAAAAATACACAACAATGTAACTCTCTAGTTAACAGTACTAGATATTGCGTTGTATCTGAACATAAAATGTATGCAGTAGCAATATATACATATACATGTCTTTGTGTATACACAAGTTATACAAAAGCGAACAAATAAGTATAAAATGTTTCACTTGTTTCCATTCACTTCATTTTGCAACTTAGACATTGCGTTGTGCATGTCGTGAAGCCATTGAAATATTCTGCCGTTGCAACCAAATGGCATATCACAAGTTGGATTGACATTTTTTTGAAAATCCATCATGTTCGAATTGTCATTTAAGGCGTCCTCTTCAATGTCATCATCGTCATAATCGTCAGCATCTATTTCCAATTCATCTTCATCCTCACCCTCGCAAACCCATTGGTCATTTGTTTTGGTTCCACTCAAATCGCCTTTTTCTCCACTATTGGGCTTAACTTTGTCAGTAACTTTGACAGTTTTGGTACTCGATCTTTTATGCCTACACCTTCGGCAATTTTTGTGTTCACTAATGGATACAAGATTACTATCTCCTATAATTGGCTTATCTATAATAATGTGGTGAATTTTATCTACATTGGAGTGGGCGTGTGAATTGTTATGATGATGATGGTGATGATGATGATGATGATGATGGTGATGATGATACTGATGTTGTGGATAGATGTGCGTCGCGTGGGGCACATTTTCGCTGTCTGTTTTATCGTACTGCATTTTTTGATCTATATGGGCCAAAGCAGCATCATGTTGAGAAGGCTTTAATTGGTCCGAATCATTCAAACAAAGCTGATTCAAGTGAATATCTTCCAAACGTTTGCTTGGAGTCTGATCATTGTCGTTGTTACTGTTGTTGTTGTTGTTGTTGTTGCTGTTGTTGTTGTTGTAATAGTGATGATGGTAATGATGATGGTGATGATGATGGTTGTGATGAGCATAATCGGGCTCTTGATGATGTTCAGCGTAGTCCTCTTGTGACAGTGTACAATTGAATTTGAAGGCTTTCTGATCGGTTGCTGGAGACTGACTCTCGCAAGTTTTAAACCATGAACCCCAAGTAGAATCGTCGTTTCGCGATTCGGGGCTAGAGTAATCTGTTTTGCATTCGCTTTTAATACAAGACAAATTGTCGGTAGAAATATCCAGCGATATATTGAGCCAGTCCATATTTTTGCACGATTTTGCAATTGGTGTATCATTGTTGGGTGATTGAATGATGTTTTTGATGGGTATAGAACATGTCACATCTTCGTTTGAATTTAAAATATTTGCACATAAATTGGTCAAAAGATTATGCACATTTTGACATTGGAGTTTTTCAGGTAACGATTGTATGACACAAAGATCCGTATCTGTCTGACTAAAAGCCATAATAATGACAGTTAATTAATGTGTTTGTTTTATAAAATATAATGTATGTTATAATAAAATATAGTTTGTGTATAAATTAGCCATAAATGGAGTTAAATTTTAATTATCAAAATAAAAAAATAAAAATATTCCATGCCTAGTACAATATATGTAAATTAGTATTGCACATTACACATAATAGTAATGACAGCAACACGATGCATTTTAAAAGTGTGCCTTGAAACAAAATTAATATAAACAAATCTGCCAAACCAAAGCAGAACTTATAAATTTTACTTCAGTGTAATATATATGATTTAAACAAACCGTTTAATTGGTTTCTTTAATTTTAACCAATGATTGAATAGCATTTAATCGATTTTCTATTATTTCAGTTATGTGATTGGTTAGATATTTTGAAATGTCGACATACAAAATATTAATCAAAGTGTTTTATTAATACGATTATTGTTTCAATTAAAAAATATGAGTACAAAAATATGAAATGCCGAATGAAATAATTTGTACTTCTATAAACGTAATATAAGGAATTCAAAATAATTAAATAGTGTTTGTACTATAAAAATCTATTTGTAACTAATAATGTAAACGTATGAGATGGATTTAACTAAAATAAACTAGTCTACTCAATTTTTTTCTGTACATACTTGAATGTTGAAAAATCAACTTTTAGAATGTAAGTATTTAGTAGATACTATCGAGGGCCCAAACTTAGCACTGTTGACAAGATTAAAGTCTAGCCACTAAGATATGATTCCAGTTATCGAACTACCCGTATCTTCAAATACTGCTAATATTCTAATTGTTACTGGTTTTTATAGATGTATTAAAGTTGGTATAATTATTATTATTGTGGTAATTATTATCTAAAAAATGTTGATATAATATGCTATGGTTAAGTCCAGGTTAAATTTTTTTTTAAATAATCGAAACAGATGTCTCAAAATTATAAATTTTATTCAGTTTTTTACTGTTTAAAATTGGTAATTTTCGTTTCTGCTTTAGAGCAACCTGGTAATGGTTTTCATTTAGTGTTGAACGCTAAAAACTTAGTCCTGTAAGTTAGTCATATGCATGTACTGTAAAGTGTGGGCCTTGGTTCATGCCTTTCGAGATTATATGCAGTGTTCATTATTTGTAAAATGTAATTTGTGTAGTTAAAACGAGGACAAACACATTCAGTCCTTAAAGATGTTCCACTAGAATCATAGTATTGTAGAAAATTATAATTTATTTGAAACAATCATTGTTTACATTGCATCGGATTTATGAAATTATTGACATATGTGTAGAGAAAGGACACATTGAAAGCATA
This sequence comes from Cardicola forsteri, assembly GCA_025895645.1. Lineage (NCBI taxonomy): Eukaryota > Metazoa > Platyhelminthes > Trematoda > Strigeidida > Aporocotylidae > Cardicola > Cardicola forsteri. The sequence goes on from JAKXYG010001369.1 coordinate 90,722, forward strand.
TGCTACTCACCGAGTAAATATTTACACACAAAATGGACAACACTTGTTAAACGTTGCTTTCAACACGAAATTATCTGCAATTCCATATATATTGTCTGATTTTAAGATGTAAAAAGTTTTCTAAATATTGTATTATTTATTAATATATTCCATTTTTAAGTATTTATTATTATATATATTATACAAAACCCTTTTGCTTTAAAAATAAGCATGGGTCAATAAGACAACAATTACAGCAAAACAACAACAACAAAGTCTCGTTGGCATTACAGATTTTGAAAATCGAAGATTGATCTTCCTTTCGGCTTTCACTCAACCCTATCATCTGTATAACTCTGTCATGCAGATACGTGCAATCACTTCTTTACCGTTGTTTGCCGTAATGGCGTCCTCTTGATTGTTTCCGTGGTAGTATACATTTTTTACAGAGGCCAGGTTGCTAACTTTGCGCGCTCAAACCCTCCTCTTTTATTCAGGCTTGGGATTAGCTAGATTGAATCATTTCTGATCCAAACTAGGCGGAGTATAATAATAATATAATTTTTCTTTGCTTACTAGTTTGTACGATTGCTATATAATATATATATATGTAAAAGTTTTCATTTAACACAAAGAAATGCTCAAGTTATATGAAATCGTAATATCAACCCTTGATTTTAAATAAATCCGTATAAGTAAGTATACCTTTGGAAAATTTAAATAAGCTGCACCGCTTAAGCATATAAATTGAATATTTATTTTATAAGTTACATAATTGTAACAATGACCTATATTGACTAGATTAAACGTTGATGTACTGTTTCACAAATGAACACAATGTTGTCCTAGTCCAGACCGACCGTCTTCACTTTACAAAAGAATATATTACGGTTAAGTAATAAATAATTAACAAAAAATGCATTTACAGTGTAATTAAGCAAAAAAAACATAAGTTGGTGGCAGAGCCGCCTCTTCATTAATTCCAAGTTGGAATAGTTTGTCAAAAAGTTGTTGAATGTAAGTTGAACGTTTGAGAGATAAATAAAGTTTCTTGGCTAGAAGACCGCTTTCTTGCGTGTTTACACGAATTAACAAAGTGTTCTTCTTAGGAGTTGACACCGGTTGACAGATTTACAAGCCTATTCGGCTGTATATGGTAAATGGTTACTTTGAGATATTTTTTAAGCATCTCGGGTGTATGCTAGCACTCATTCACTAAACGGAAACCCAATGAAGTCTCAGTTATACCGCTGTGAACTCGGTTCCTGCTGTTATTAGTCTAGATACCCGTTTGCACCTAGTCCAGGATGCACCACATGGAAGAGGAACAGTCAGGAAATTGAGACTTTATATGCATTACTCAAATCCACAGGATCATTAATATCCTAATATAAATAAGTCAAAGCTGATTATGCCCAATTCTCCTTTGGGGTTTAAAGAATTTAAGCCAACCCAAAATTAGTAGGCGAAAAGAATACAATATTATAAATTAATAATTAAAAAAATACTTTTAAGATACCGACAAGACTGACTTTAACATCAATTTCTGTTTATCCGTCTTTATCAATAATGCTTTCTAGGTATCCAAAAGAATCAACACTATCCGTATTTTGATATTATGAGAATAACTAACTCTCGTCCACAACATTACATCGTTACATTTAAACGAAGAAAATTACTTGGTCAAATTTTACGTTTACCGAAAGAATGGCAAGAACGGTTTGGAAATGGACAATTGAAGATGGTGAAATATATGGACATAAGTTCGATTCTCACTACCGGCACTGCAGATGAAAGCCTACGTATGGCTTTGTCTAAATTTCCACTACTGTTTTGGGTAAAACATTTAGAAAAGATATGCATAAATATTTATAAAATGTTATTTGCTAATATTAACATAACATGAACATGTTTCAAGTATTATTTATTAATTAAAGTAGCATTAAGCTCATCCATGTGTGCAATATATTTTATTGTTACACAAAGCAGTACAATGCACATACGTGTAACGGTAAATGATAAAACCAACCAAGGAAAAAAATTGCAAAAAAAGGAAGCAATAAGAGTTAGATTACCTGTTGTGAGTGTGTGATTACTCGTAAATTGGGAACAGGAAAGTTTCTCAATGTGTGACAAGATTTACACGATGATGCAATACAAATCGTATACTACTAGCTGGTAGATGATAAAACCAACCAAGGGAAAAAGTTGCGAAAACAGAAACCAATAAGAGTCAGATAACCTTTTGTGTGAGCGCGTGTGATTACTCGTGAGTTGGGGATGGAAAGGTTTCAAAAAGTGTAACCAAATTTGCACGATGAAGCAATACAAATCGTATAGTGCTATGTAAATATTGATTTTTCCACCTTATATACATTTTCAAGGTCAAACAATGCACCAACGTGACTCACACTCACTCACGGAGGTTAACCGATAGGATTTTTTACAATTCTTTTTACCTTGGTTGGTTTTACCATCTACCCGTGTAACAACGCTGTTGCCCTTATTTTTTTAATAAATTTTGTTCGCATTATTATTATTAATAATAATAGTAATAATAATAATAAATAACAATCAATTCTCTGTCCTTAAAATATATATTCCAATGTAGTGTTATGCAATTAGTAGATTGAAAATTATAATACTTTTGAATTTAACTAAAAGTGCATGGGATGTGACAGGTTATACCATTATATTTAATAAACGTTTATGTCATTACAGCACATATTTTTGGGATGCCAAGTGCTGAGTTATAATTAATACTTATAAAATAGTTATATATATATATATATATATATATATATATATATATATATATATATATATATATACTAAAAATGAATAAGATATTATTTTATATAATACATTAAGCTTTCACATATTTGGACGTGACATTTAAATGGTTTCTACCACTTTTCTCGCATGGTTTGGCGACATTTTAAGCTTTTTTTATAAACACCAGTTTAGGCAAGGCTGGTCGAACATAGGTCGAACAATTGCTACAATGCATTAAACAATTGGGACTGGTCAGGACCAAATTGCAGATTTGTGCTTGGATGGACATCAGGTTCCGAATGCGCATTGAGTGCTGAAAGGCATGTTTCTTGTAAAACATTCAAAGTAGTAAAAAAATCGATAAATATATATTTCACAAATCTCAGGACATAGATGTAATAAAACTGTCATTGTTGATTAGCAAAACGTTGGTTGAATTAAGAAAATTGATGAAAAGCATTACTTGATTAAAAACACTCTCTTGGCTGACACAATAGTAGTAGTAATTTGGTTTTATCCGACTTATTTTCTATTTTAATGACGCATAGTCACTGCTTCATTATTTCTATATTTGTATATAGTTAACAATGGACGCCGATGGTCTGATAAGGATAACAAGCGTGGAAGTGTAGACTGCATTCCTAATAATGACTCCACTGTTTGCAAGGATTAACGAGGCTACTTGGTTGTTTTTAGGGTTACATATGGTGTACGCATACATTTAAAGTACACTGGGTGAATGTCTGCATCCATCCACCGATGCGGAAGCCCAGAAATATCCTTGTGCATTCAATCCCTTCTGTGTTAGTTTGGGTATCATCTCTACATGATGCATTCTGAACCAGTCAGAAATATTACCATCGTTGAAAATGGAGGCTTTATAAGTATTACTCAAAACTTCATAATCAGCAGTTTCACTAAATAGGGTACAGTAGACAGATTTTATTGTAAATTTAGTGCAACTCAACTGATGAATCAGCAACAGCTTAGAGATTAATACTACAACATAGTTGAAAATGTATGGGTTTTTACTAGCGCAAGCTGAATACAACCATAAATAATCTCTGCTTGATTGACTTTGTGTAAAAACGTTTAATTTCAAATGTCTTGCCAAACCGATGTTGAAAAAATATTTAGCACAAAGTTAACTTGATCAATTCAATGACGCCTCCTATTGAAATGAATAAACCAAATACGACTATTTTCCTTTATTACTTTGTTTAACTAGTCATGTGATTATCAAACAGCTGTTATTGTTGATACATCGATAAAAAATGGACTTTTAGATATTACCGCAGACAAACAAGGCTTTGTCTTCAATTGTAATGATTAGCAATTATTTTAAAAATATTTTAAGACGATTTGTTGTGCAATTCTTAAAAACTTGTTCTATTTGCAATGTCAACTATGTATGTGTGCACAGTTTGTTTTACAAATTTTCAATGTCCTTTAATGGGAGCAGAAATAAAATTATTGATAAACAATCAATCCAATCAACTGAAAAAAGTTTGATAATTGATATTTA
>JAKXYG010001369.1:97500-127500 GCA_025895645.1 Cardicola forsteri
ACTCTTGTTTATCAATCACCAAATGTCTACTTTTTAAAAACATATTTTTTGTGACAAACATTCAAGCAATAAATACCAAATAATTTTCAAAAAAAACGATGAGATAAAGTCATTGAAACTGCACGAACTAAAACAGATTATGTAAGTAAACAGTTATGTATGACTATTTAAAAAGGATTATATTTTTTATAATTAAAATGTTTCAGCGATAAACTATTAATTGACTTTTGTGGTTTAAGTAGACCTTGTTTAAATATCGAATTTAAAAAAACTATATTTGAATTGTATTTTAATATAAAACTATGAAATTATAAAAAAAAAGTTTTTAATAGTATATTTAAACAAATATATATTTCTAGTTATAAAATATTAGCACTGCACAAGCTAAAGTGTAAAGTTATTAGCAATAAACATAAATGGATGTATTAATCAGTTTTATCAACTAAATTACTTATAAGTAGTATATAAAAAAAATGTTTTAAGCAGTAGTTTTTGGTGTTTAAACATGTACAATAAAAAATTTTTTAATTGTTATTTATTCATTAAATTATAATCAAATTTATATTAAAAAATAATTAAAATGTAGATCCAACAATGCTATATTTGTAAATAATTTGTTGTCATTAAAAGACGAATATTGCACAAAACCGAAAATAGAAATAGCGGAAATTAAAACTCGATTCCATTGTAATTGATCTGGTTGATAGTGAACATGAAAATGAAAGATCGTCAATCCACCGATCAATGGCAAAAGCGTAACAGGGTCGGGTGGAGGAAAATAGGAAGCTGAACATTTAACGTAAACAGTTCTTCGATAGTCAAAAAACAAAATATGTGATACACAAGCCATATGACAACCTTGTTACCCCACGTTTTTTAAATCAAAAGGGTTTGTAATAGTAAGAAAATAAAATAAAATATTACAAACATGTTTTAAAATTTCTAAATTTTAAGTATTCTCATTATAATTAATAAATAATTTAGTTCATAGAAATAATTTGAAAATTAAATTTGACTACATATATATATATAAAGTTTATTAGTTCAAATACATCCGAATATGTATATATATATATATATATATATATAACTTACATCTAATTAAACAGGGCTATATATATATACATATTTGTGTAAATTTAACATCAATAAGCATACTAAAATTGAGAATTTATGTGAACGCATTCGTTTTGTTGTTCAATATGAAATGAAACAAGAATATATTAACACTCTAATCGACAGCATTCCAAAACGCCTGGATTAAGTCGTTCAAAAAAAGGCGGTCACTTAGATTATTAAAGTTTTTACACTTTGTAATGTTTCTAATCATTTGGTTTCTGAAAAAAATTGCATGCGATATGTTTTTTATAATGTTTGACGCTATAAATCATGTGAATTATTTTACTCCATTTTGGATTTTTCACCAGTTGATATTTTATACAATTTTTTTACTTACAATATATATGTATATATAATTCTAGTTTTTTAACTATTATATATATACAGCGCTCGAATTCGGACCTCAATGGACATGGGTTCAAATCCCAAAATGCGGGCCCACGTTTGGCTTCGCTAATTGTCCACAACTGTAAAATGTTTCTTGTAAAACATTCAAAGTAGCAAGCATAAAATAAATGAATATATATATATATAATTTACATCTAATTAAACAGGCCTAGTTATATATATACATAGTTGTGTAATTTTAACATTTATTATTAAATATTTAAATAGTTTATCATGTTTTTAATAAATACACACAACGTTTTAACTGACATGAATTCACATGACAAACTTTTACAATTCATTATTAGACTTAAATTTAACAGTAATCGTTTTTCACGTCATAAAAAAATTGAATATTTATTTGAATTATAATTAGCATACAAATATTCGATATAGCAAAACAAACATAGACCCAATATTTGTTCAGCCATAATCAAACACATTTACTTTTCCATAATAGTAGATTATTTCCTTATAAATAACTAAAATATGGAATAATTGTTAAATAATTGCCAAATTTTGAATAAGATTAGTTTTCTATATTTACGCATTGGTAGTATCAAACAATTATTTTGTATAATAAAACAGTTATATTTAAATTTTCACTTGTTTATTTACTGTTTGAAAAATAGGCAAGTAACTCGTTCAACCATTAAAATGCAATTATTTTTTCGAAACGTGTGCAAAGTGTTACAATTAGAAATCACTGTTGCATTGAGTGTGCTCAATGTTCAAATGTAGTTTAATAGAAAACAATAAATATACATGTTTCTCAAATTTTATTATTTATCCAAAATCAAATAGTTTATTCAACAGTTTAAACACAAAAAAAGATGAATAGGGTCATGTTTAATTTGAAATTTGTACAATATCTGCTTTCGATATATAAGGAAATGTTTCTTTATTTAAATAAAAGATGTTTAACATACTCTTGAATAGGATAAGTTATACATCAATCTAAGAAATAGAAAAGTGCATATATATGTATATATTTAATCGTTTTCGCAATGTATCTATATCACAGACTGTGCGCTTGAATAAATCATTTATAAAGTGCAAATATAAGAAGAAATGTAATTTGGCATAGATGGGATATTCAACAATAAAAATGATTAAAACACAAAATAAAATAGATATGTATAAATGAGCTTGAGAAACGGATAAAAATTTTAGGTATTAAAGTTTATTGGTAATCGTTGTACCACATTAAGTAATAAAATATTTTTTAATAAAAAAAATAAGGAAGACACTTGTATATATAAATATATATAATTTATGAATCTAATAAATTAAAATAAATAAAATGATTTAAAAAATAAAAAAACTGCTTTCTGTTAGTACAAAACAAATTATATTGATTCGTCTTCCAAAGTAATGGGAATAGATATCTACAAAGGATAAAAACATATATAGCATTATAATTACATTATTATTATTTGACAGTTTCTCGTAAAAGTACGTACAGTATCGTCAAAATGCATTAGACCATTAGTGTAAGCCAAAATAAACATGCGAAGAAGTATATAGTGTTATACCGCAACCATACAACCAAAATCGAAAAAGATTTAAATTAGTAAATACTTTTGTAATGTGGATGTTCTAATAAATTACCATAAAATTATCTATCTACCTAATGGGATACTAATAATCCTGAGGACTTGAACAATGCTTATAGACTCTCAATTTCCAATGATGGTGATATTCCCGACTGTTCGTCCTCCACGTGACGCATTCTGGACTAGGTGCCTACAGACATCTCAGAACAATAACAGTAGGGACCGAGTGCACAACTGCATAACTGGGTTTTCACTGAACTCAAAATGAAGATAAAATGACAAGGCTTTTTAATTTTTTCTTAGAGTTATCTATCTTAGGCCAATAAGCTGAGATGGTCTAGTGGTACAGCGCTCAAATTCGGACCTCGGTGAGCATCGGGATTCGAATCTCACCACCGGCATTAAAATGCGGGCCCACGCGTTTGGCTTCGCTAAAATATCCACTGCCTGAAAAATGCGCATTTCTCGTAAAACATTCGAAGTAGCAAACATAAAATTAAAAAAAAATAAATAAACATGCCTTTTGAGTATCTTCAGTTTATGTTTCAACCCCTTTGCTAAAGCGGAGGTCAAGTTATACCGCTGATTCATCTTAGCCTAAGTCCACAATGCACCACATGAAGGAACGGAAACATAATTATCTCCAAGATAAAGAATTAAAACTTTATAACTATAACTCGAGTCACCGGGATAATTAAACAAAATATCTTTGTATCTTGTCAATCAACACAATCTTCAATTAAGGATAATTAAAGTTAATATAAAAACAATACATTGGAAACTACTGCAATTTATCTACATCTAAAACAATCAACTCAATCAATAATTTAGACCTGGATTCGAATCCCACCACCGGCCCACTAAATGCGGGCCCACATTTGGCTTGGCTAAAATGTCCCCACTGCTGAAAGATGCGTTTCTCGTAAAACATTCAAAGTAGTAAAAATAAATAAAATATAAAATAATTCTACATTTTGTTTTGCATTGAATAAAAAATAATCGTTAAAAATTTAGAAATTTTAAGGAAGCCATAACTTAATAACAATAATTGTATAAACAGAATTATTAAATGCAAATTACATTTTATCTATAATAATCAATAAATTACTAATTTGTGCTCAAAATCATTTTTTAAATATTTGTAAATAGACTAATTTTATGTTTTTTAAACGAAACAATTAACGTTATAATGGAAATAAAAACTGAATTTTATTAAAACTCATTTTATGTAAAAAAATTAATTGATTAAATTTTATAAATAATTTTTTAAAATTTCAAGTTATCAATATGTTACTTAAAATACACAATTTGACAAAAAATGCTGGTTTTTACTGAACATTATTAATTTATATTTTAAGTTAAATTAAAAATTGTTATTTTGTAAAAAAATAAAATATAAATTAAGTATATTTTGTTGAAACAATACCTAAAAATTATTATTGCTTCCTTGTCAAATTATATAAGTAGCATAGAAAAACAATGTTTTTTTGTTCGTTTGAATAAATTATGGTGCAACTTAATAACGATTAAACACACTAGTTATAAAATATAATTAACAAGAATTCGGTAATTTGCTAGTAAAGAGCAGAAAATATAATATATAATAAAAACACTTTTAAATCACAGAAAGTTTAGTTAATTTTTTAGTACAGAAAGAAAACAGTAGGAGTATTATATTTGATAATAATAAAATTAAACATATTCATTTTAATTGTAGTTTACAAAATACCGACTTATATGGAAATAATATTTTGTATGCAAAAGTAGAGAGTACTGAGTATATAAAATTTTGTATGTAACAAAATTATATTAATTTAATTTAAAAAACATTAAATAGAAAGTAATATTAATCATTTTATGCAGTGGTATTTTTATAGCACGATACAACAATATTTTTAAGCTAAAATGTAATGTTTTTATGCCAGGGTCACAACTGTTTATAAAAGTAACAATCTGTGTTATAAATTTATAAAATATTTTACAAAAAAATTTAAAATAAACACAGACCAAAATAGAAATAGTTATACTTTTGAAAATAGCTATTAAATAATTCTAATATTAAAAATATTGATTTTGTTTTTTGTATAAAGAAAGCAAACATGTATAGGCATATTGAAATAAAAAATACATTTGTCCAAATTTAGATTACATAAAACTATATCAACATTTTGACCAAGGACATACCAAAACACCTGAGTCAAGTAGTTACAAACATAAGCAACTATATTTCTAGTGAATCATACAAAAAACAATTTAGTAACCATATAAATTAGATACTTTTTGCATTTTAAAAATTATTTGACGTTATATTATCTGTTGATAGTTTTACTCAATCTTAGATTATGAGTCAGCTGGCATAGTTTATAATAATAGTATTTTGTTTATTGCTTAACATTATATATTGTATAATTAAACCAAATTATATAATTGCCAGAAGTGTTTTAGTTAATGAGCTACATTTTGGAAATATTTTTAACGGGGTTGTATAGTAGATATTTGATTTGCATTAAAAACGTACAGAAAATGATTGTTGTCGCTTATTATTCTTTCAATTATTAGGCGACAATTCTTAAAATCATCGTCGGGGATAAACACTCCCCTCCCACCGGTTATTATCGCCCAGGGTAGTCCAAATTACCAAACGTCTGCAAAAACATCAACTTTTGCAATATGCACTTAATAAACGACACTTGAAATATGTTGACTTTAAATGTTAATTACAACCCCCAAATTAAACTCTTCCAGTAATCTCTATTAGCTGCAAACGGCCAATAAAATAATTCATTTAGACGGGGTGGTTAGAATAAATAAAAGCACTGAGTTCACATGCTACAATGTCCGTCCAAATTTCCTGATGGGAGACCAACCCCTCTTAACGTGTCTTTTAATATTAGTGTATGTGCTGCCTATTAACCCAGTGATATGATAACAACATCTTTATTTAATGGACAGAGCTAGATAAATTGATATACCTTAAACATAAATCATAATTACAACACAGTTACCTAAATATTTTCAACATTTAAAAAAAGTTTATAGTAATATGGGCAATTACAACGTCAATATTGCATGTAATTAACGTAAATTTGGGATACATAAGGGCACATTAATATTAACAAACTACCAATTCGTTTTACCTTTTTATATGCTTCCTGTCTTCTTAAATCTTCTTTTATAACAACTGGTAAAAGTAAACAAAAAATTGCAGTTTTTGAATGGTGAAAAATATATATATCAAATAAATATTTACTACTTACATGTAGTAAGTAACTGATAAGTTAAAATTTAATTTTTATTCTGCATTTATCCACACCATAATTATCATCCCTAAGGTAATACAACTCCTAAACTAATTAGTGTTGAAAACGTAGTTATTAAACTAAAACATTTATAGCAATCACATAACATGGAATAAAGACGTCATTTTAGTTATAAAACGTACAATATTATGTGATAATTAAAATACAAGTATAATTTTATAGATATATATTGTAACTAATAAACAAATTAAGTAAAACATTAACTGATTCATAATCTAAGATTGGGTAAAATTACCAACATAAAATGTACCGTCTAATATTTTTAAAAATGCAAAACATATCTAATTTTTAGAACTAATAAATTGTTTTATGCATAATTTACTATAAAATGTTAAATAATAAATAAGATGACTCGTGTTTTTGTATGCTTTTGGTTAAAATGCTGATATAGTTTTATGTAATCTAAATTTTAAAATATACTTTACTGACCAACTCGGCATTTTTAAATAAATATTTCTAAGTAAATATAAATCAACTATTAAATATTTAACATTATTTTAAATTCTTAATAATTATTTTTACTGAAAAACGTTAAAAGATAATAAATTAATTTAGATTTATTTTTTTAAATTTTCAACACTAATTTATTTAAGGGCTGTAATATTGCAACAAACATGTTTATCTAAAATAATTTTTTCTATCCTTTAAATATAAAAAAAAATTTGCCAACACAATACAATATTATAAATAAAAAACAATTATAATTTTTTAAACTAAATATCAATAGTCTCATAATCAAAGGTTGACGAAAACCGTCAACATAACGCACAATGTAAAATATTAATATAAATAAGTGTTCCGACTTATTAATTTTTGGCAACAAAACGCATATTCCTTTTTTGTAAGCACATAATTAAAGTGGTTTAATAAAGTTAATGTTATTGCTGTTGAAAGGAAATTTCAGAAAGCATGGCTTAATTTATTTTAGTATGTTGTTTAAATTTAAATGTTCGAATCAGTATACTGTAGATTCATAGGCTTCTGTCCCTCGACTTTTATATTTTTCTTTTACTTGTAAAATTTATATAATAACTTTTAATTTTATTAATTACAATTAATCAATAAAATAACATTTTACAAAGAATATTAAAGAAACCAAATAAAGCACATACAAATTTTAGGTTAAAAAATAGGTCTTTTTCACAGTATGAATATGTGAAAACTAATATTTCTAAATAAATGTAAAATACTTTCAATCATTTTTTATTTGATATTAATTTTTGTTAAAATACAAAAAATAAAAATAAATTTAAATATACTATTGCATTAGTCGTAATGCAGAAACACTTGGAGATCATAATATAATTAAATGAATTATGTTTTATATTGACTCATTCAAAATATGATAATTTTGAATTATACTTTAAACCACACAGTAGTCACTGTATCCATCACATTGATGTATATTGACTGTTATACAATTTCACATAATTCATTTTTTCCCATTGTTTATACCATTTTATTTATTGATTGTTGTTGTTATTATGGATAGTGGCACTCGAACCTATGCCCACTCTAGTTTGAGTGCAGCGCAGTATCACTAGACAATACTAGCACATTTGTTTATTTCATTTTGGTTGGTGATCACGTGGTCACCTCTTCATTATTCCCCAATTTATACGACATAGCAAACGATCGAATTCGATGGCTTGATAAGCGTAACACAAACGTAGAAGAATAACAAAGTTTCTTGGCTGGTAGACGGCATCCTTGTGACGTCGCCACTGTTCGCAAAGATTGACAAGGCCGCCTGATTTTTTGTCAGGATTATCTCCCTTAGCCCCGAGGGCTACATATGATATACGTATACCTTTAGATACCTTTTAAGTATCCTGAGTGTATGTTCGCACCCACCCGCCGTAGCGGAAGCCCAGTTATACCGCTGTGCACTCGGACCCTGCTGTTATTAGTCTAGATGCCTGGGGGCACCTAGTCCAGGATGCACCACGTGGAGGACTAACAGTCAGGAATATCACCATCATTAGAAATTGAGACTTTATAAGCATTACTCAAATCCTCAGGGTCATTAGCATTTGTTTATAATGTCTTTGTTCTAGCTAATGGTAAAAATGTGCCTAACTGTTGAATGAAGTAAAGTATTAAAACTTAGTACAATAATAATAGTAATATTGGTCGAAGAAATTGAGTGTAAACATACGTGTCATAATTGTTCCCAACGCCAGTATTGAAACAAAAAATAGATTGCCCGCTAACGAACTAAATTTTCTTTTGAGATAATGTCCAAACAATATCAAAATGATACCAAAAATCTGTAAATAAATAAGTGAAAAAATATATATAATATCAAAGTTTCTGTAAATAAATTATAAATAGAATAATTGTAAAAATATAAGAAGACGTAAACTGTGAGATAAATTCATGCCGTATATTCTCGTCAGTCACAAACATATAACATTTTAGTATATATATACAAAAAATGGGGTACAGATAGCATTTAAATTAGTACAACTCATGTATACACAATCATTACGACCAAGCTAAGTTCAATGCAGTGACGAACTGTTTTTGTGCACACAAAGCAGGTTTCAATGTGTGAATATAAACAGATTCGAAGCTGGAGAAGTAATTGGCACTTTAAAACAATTTTTTAATTGTTCTAACGAGATGATACAAAATGAATTCATCTCACAGTTTACGTCTTCTCATATCTGCATTTGGAATAATAAAGGGAACCCAATGCTTTAAAAGAATAATTGTAGTTTGTGATTTGTTTTATAAAAAACAAAACCCATTTTTCTCAGCCAACTAACAGTAAACGTCAAAAAATAAAGTGCTCTGTTGTTCATAAGACTATGCATTTCACGGTAAAATTGAATTTTATACTATACGTAGCCCTTGGACTAAGAGTTATCAGGCGGCCTCGTGATTCTTTGCTGATAGTGGCAGTGTCACGAGGATGCCGACTACCAGCCAACAAATTTCGTTATTCTTCGTTACAAGAATGCCGTCTATTAGATAAGCAACTTTGCTATTCTTCTACCTTTGTTAGGCTTATCAAGCCATTGATATGCTGCACAAATCTAGACATACTAAAGAAGTGACAACGAGCGTCATCAGCCACAATGAATGAAATTATTGTTTGTGCTAAAATATGCATCAAAAGTTATCTGGGATGCTGATAATCCTAATTATATACAAGTAATACAAAATCTCAATTTACAATACCATTGATAATTATGTTTCTGTACTTACATCTGCTGCATCCTAGACTCCTAGTAAACAGCGGAATCACTGGGATTTTGCCTTGGTATAAACATACACCTAGGGTACTTAAAAGGTATTGTAAGGTACCATATACAGTCGTTGGACTAAGGGAGATGACCTTGACAAAAAATCAGGCAGTTTCATCATTGTTTGCAAACAAATGACACCGTTGCAAGGATGTCATCTAACAGCCAAAAGGCTTTGTTATCCTTCTACGTTTGTAACAGTTATTCAGTTGGTCAATATGCCGTACACATATAGGTATAACAAAGATATAACGATGTCACCAACTACATCATTATTATCTACTATGTAATACCATGATTAATGCAAGTACATTAGAAAAGTAAATAGTATTGTTTTCATTTGTAGATTTGTTAAAGTTCTGTAGTTTTAAACATACTTAAATATTTTTCGTTTATCTGTTCTGACAACTGATTAAAATATTTTTAAAAAAAACAAATTTTATTGAAAAAGTAGTTTTTCCTTTTAGACAATAATAATAGCATATTCATTTAGGAATAAGAAAATGCAAATTACTTGCGCAGATGCATTTAACAAGCCCGAAGTTAAACCTTCGCTTTCAGGATACGTCAATTCAGCTGCGTATTCAAAGCCGAGGGCCAAATATCCGGTCATAAAAAAACTGGATAAAAGGCAAAAAACGAAAAAACGAAAAATTATTTTAAAACGAATAAAACTATTGTGAATCAATGAAAGTGCAATAAATCAAACTACTAATCACAATTTAACGCTTCAATGGTTTACACCATTGACGTTCCGATGCAGACAGTTGATTTCACTTGAATGGAGATTCGCATTGATCGTCAATCATTAAATTCGTCAGCTGTCTTTTATTAATGTTTTCGCTACCTTAAATGTTGTACGGGACATAACTTTCACAAGTAGACATTTGAGTGAAATCGAACGTGAGCCCGCATTTCGTGTCGATAGTGAAAATCAAGTAGTACCGCTTTTTGTAAGTCTACAATTTAGGTAATAGAACAATTCCTCCAATGGAAGAGTTGGCTAAACATTGGACTGCCCATTGAATGGACATGAGTTCGAGTCCCACCATGTCATCGCCTGATTTCGTTACAATGTCCATCTGCTACAAATATTTCGATTTCAAACAGCAGGAATAACCAAAAACCTTTTGCAATATAAATCATGTAATATATATATATATATATATATATATATATATATATATATATACAAAACCCTTTTCCTCTAAAAACAAGCATGGGTCAATAAGACAACAATTCCAGTAAAACAACAACAACAAAGTCATGTTGGCATTGAAGATTCTGCAAATCGAACTTTCACTCAACCCTGTCATCCAGATACGTGCAATCACTTATTTGCCGTTGTTTGCCGGAGTGGCGTTCTCTTGTTTTATTTCCGTAGCAGTATAAATTTTTTACAGAGGCCAGGTTGCAAACTTTGCGCTCAAACCCTCCTTCTTTATCCAGGCTTGGGACTGGCTAGATTGAATCATTTCTGATCCAAACTGTTCAAACTCTAGGTGGAGTAATAAATCATGTACGACAAAACAAATACATCAATAAGCAATTTGTTTTTATTTGTGAAAACTATAATAATAATAAAATTAATAATAATAATAATAATAATAATAATAATAATAATAATAATAATAATAATAATAATAATAATAATAATAATAATAATAATAATAATAATAATAATAATAATAATAATAATAATAATAATGTTAGTGGCGACCTGAATGCAAAAATGGATCAACGTCAAGCCAATTTAACCATGCCCTAATTCAAATTGTATCCGTTTTCAGTTTACAATAAATTAAAATAATATATTGTGACCTGTATGATTTGCATGTTTTCAGTATAATTAATGAAAATAAAAATAAAAATATTTAATTATACGATATCCCATAAAACTGCAATTAGTATACGCACACCAACATTGTATATACATATACATGTTTTAATTAAATAGTAGATAATTTTATTAATTTAAAAATTAAACTTTTTTATTCCAATTTAGCTTAATTTAAATAATTACATATATATATAATACAAAACCCTTTTGCCTTAAAAATAAGCATTAGGCAATAAGACAACAATTACAGCAAAAAACACCAACAACAACCAAGTCTCGTTGGCATTGAAGATTCTGCAAATCGAAAATTGAGCTTTCTTTCGGCTTTCACTCAACCCTGTCATCTGTGTAACTCTGTCATCCAGATACGTGCGATCACTTCTTTGCCGTTGTTTGCCGGAATGGCGCCCTCTTCTATTGTTTCCGTAGTAGTATAAATGTTTTACAGAGGCGCTCAAACCCACTTCCATTATCCAGGCTTGGGACTGGCTAGATTGAATCATTTCTGTTCCAAACTAGGCGGCGTTTCACGTATAGATATAGCAATAATATTAATTTAGACTAATCTAACAAAAATTCAAGGGGCATTCTAAATCTATATGAATTGTGGCATCTTCATATTAGTGCTGTCTTTTAGTCAGTAAACTTAACTACTTTCTCATATTTGTTGTAAATAAAAAATTTGGTTTGGACAGATATTGGTAGAAGGAGATGGTTGAACACATTTCACAAACGAAGGCACAGTCAAGAGTTAATTTTGTGACGAATCAAATGTTAAATATTAAGTAAAAATTGAATGCTTTAGCAAAAGTTTTAAAGTAACCTAATTGGAAAATATATTTTACAAAGTAAATGTCCACTGCTAAAAGATATTTTTGTAAAACACTTCAATCTAGCCAGTCCCAAGCTTGGAAAAAGGAGGAGGGTTTGAGCGCTCAAGGTTAGCAACCTGGACTCTGTAAAAAATTTATACTGCTACGGAAACAATACAAGAGGACGTCATTCGGGTAAACAACGGCAAAGAAGTGATCGCACGAAATGGTTTTGGAATGGAAGATCAAAAATAATTAAAGGAAGGTTGGGGTAGACTACAGAAAACTTGGCTAAAAACTATTCGGGAAGATCTAATTGAAATAAATGTTTTATGGGGGATCAAACAAAACGTTTGGCATAATATTCAAATACGAGGACACATTTTGTTGTCTCATGTTCTTTTTGAATTACGGGACATTGTTGTTTTTTGTTATAATTGTTATCTTATTGGCCCATGCTTACTTTTAAAGTAAAAGGGTTTTGTATTAACGTAATAGTAATAAAACAGAAATGATTCAAACTAACCAGTCCCAAGCCTGGATAAAGGAGGAGGGTTTGAGCGTTTCTGTAAAACATTTATACTGTTACGGAAACAATACAAAAGGACGCCATACCGGGAGACAACGACAAAGAAGTGATCGCACGTATCTGGATGACAAAATTACACAGATGGCAGGGTTGAGTGAAAACCGAAAGGAAGCTCAATCTTCAATGCCAACGAGACTCTGTTGTTTTTGTTGTTGTTTTTTGCTGTAATTGTTGTCTTATTGCTCCATGTTTATTTTTAAAGCGAAAAGGGTTTTGTATAATATATAATGTAATGTATAATAATATTGAATTAAAGTTCAAATTAATATTAAACGCTAGTAAAAATGATAAAAACCACCTCATAATATTCAAGTATTTTAATAAATAATCCTTTAGAATGTATAAAGAAGACCGAGCTGATGAAACACCAGACGCAAATCTGGGTGGTTAGAGGTTTTGGGTGTCACTATCAATACCGAATGCGGACCCTTGTTTGACATTGGTAAATGCCCACTCACAAAAATTGTTCATCATTAAAGATTTAAGCAATAAAAACTACGTATAAAGATTGTTATCTCAAATACCATTCAATTAAAAATGTAGATAATATACATTACAAATACTACTACTACTACTACTACTACTACTACCACTACTTATAATAATAATAAAAGGATAATATTGTTTCTTTTTAATTATAAAATATAGCATAAATATCAGTATTTATAATTATTAAAAAATATCTACAATTGTCATAGTTACGAGTCACTTACTTTTTAAAATTTCAAATGTTCAAAACAATTTTTTAAATGTCATTTTTTATTATTGAAAATGCATAGATATTAAAAAATATATATATTGTTGTAATTTTTGAAAATAATTTGCAATCAATATAAAACTGTTAAAACTTAATATAATTGTACATATATATTCTGTCAAATACATCTGTGAACAAAACGATTGTTTAATCATCCATGCAATTCCTCAATAGTGTCTTTTGTAAATAGATATATCTGTGATCCCAACAGACTAGAATGTCCTCTGAGTGGACATAGATTTGTGTTCTTCCACAGACACTAAAATATTAATCGTCCATCAATTTCACTAAAATTTTCATATGCCAAGAAATGGTAAGTCAAAAATTCAATTAATAAGCCTGTTAAAAATAAAGACTTAATGCTTAAAACAATGTTTTGTATAAAACTGATTCCTGTCTTAAAGCACAACCACATTTACGCAGCATTTTCTATAAATCAGTAACATTTATACTATATATATATAATAGAAATTGGAAAATATGATACGTTGTCTAATCGACCCTCAAGTTTGATAAAAACAATTATTTGCTAATCTCAATAAAAAAACGGAACAAAATACAAAAAGTGGAAATAACGCATTCCATTCAATACGTATACACATATATTTCACTTTGATTAGTAATGTGCTCACCTTGTGACGTCACCACTATTCCCAAAGATTGATGAAACAGCTTGAATTTTGTCAGGCTTATGTCCCTTAGTCCAAGGGCTACATCTATGTTATGCATACCTTAAGAAACCTTTTAACTATCCTGCGTGTACGCTTGCACCCATGTGTCGTAGCCCAGTTATACCGCTGTACACTCGATCCCTGCTGTCTAGATGCCTAGGAGCACCTAGTCTAGGATGCACCATGTACAGGACGAAGAGTCAGGAATATCACCATCATTGGAAATTGAGACTTTATAAGCATTATTCAAATTCTTAGAATCATTAGCATCCATAGAATATTATTACATATATTATTTAAAAATAGGTACAGTTTCATTTGATCAAATAACAAACATAACAACAATAGTGTAAAAAAACTAACCCGAGGAAAAACATGGAAATGAACAACAGGGCAACAGATCCATATAAAGTAATTGTAGTAAACACGGCCATCCAAACGAGAGTTAATACGTAATTGAGACAAATAATAAGTCTGTTCAATATGGACAATGATAAAGATATCAATCATTAGGCGTAATAATAAATGTACTAAAACTAAAAATAAAACAGTTTTATAATAGCATGTTCACTTTTTTTATTTGTTTGGAATAAAGTACAATCATTGGAAATTTACAATGAAAATTAAATCGTAAGTGTATTATTTTTTTACTATTTTAAATGTTTTAGGGATGCTAATAATCCACGAGGATTTGAGTAATGCTTATAAAGTTTCAATTTCCAATGATGAAGACATACCTAACTGTTCGTCCTGTACGTGGTGCATCCTGAATTAGGCGCTGAAAGGCATGTAGGCTAATAACAGTAGGGACGGAGTACACAGTGAGCTACTGCTTCGGGGTGTGGATGCAGACATACACCCATGGTAGTTAAAAGGTATCTTAGCTGTTAGGCTAGAAGAAATAATCCTGACTAAAAATCAAGCAGCCTCATCAATCTTTGTGAGCAGTGGCGACGTCACAAGGATGCCGTCTACTAGCCAACAAACTGTGTTATTCTTCTACACGTATGGTAACTTATGAAGCCATCTAAGTCGATCGTTTGCTATGCCGTATAAATATGTAAAATAATGAAAAGTTGATCAGATTACCAATCAAAATGAATAAATGTTTTGCGGAACACATCGTTCAACAAAGTGGACATTTCGGCAAAGCTGTAGCTACAGACCATTCGGATATTGGCTAAAGGAACTATCAATAGTGATTGAATTGAAATAAAGTGCACTTTACACGACTGTGAACTTAACATAATCAACTATTAGTAGTGTAAAACTAACCCAATACCCTATTAAGGATAAAGATTTCAATTTTTTCAACTAATAAAAATACTATTTAAAAATTGTTGTATTAGTTAGAATGTTGCAAAATTAACAAATAATAATTGAAATTAATCATATTCGCCATAAATAATAAATTTACAAAGTCAAGTTCGACCAACCATAACTCAGTGGTTAAAGCGCTAATCCGACATCAGATAGGATTCAAGTTCATGATGGTGTGAAGGTCTGCACTGCTAATCCTGGTTGACTCACAACCAAGTAAATTTATTATTCAAATAAATCTGACAATTCTAAATAAAATAAAAACCCTTAAAAACCCATTAATAAGTCAACTAGGAACATTGGACAGTTGTTTTATCTTCGTTTAAATGAAACATCAGCAGTACACAATTTTGATATTTCATAAAAACTTAAACCCGTGTTCTTCCAGGTAAATACAACATCCACACCTTCCATCTTTAAGACGACTTTGGCAATAGTACCAATAATAATAATAACAATACTTTAATACAAATCATTAACACAACAAACCTGAATTTTTTGGTTCGATCCAAAATAATTCCTGTGGACAAGGATCCGACAATTCCAGCCACAGTCATGGTAAATCCTGCCCAGCCAATAAGAACACTGTTCTGTTTTTAGATGAAAAAAAATGATTAGTTTCAGCCTTTTTGTTCAACCTTCGATTAGGACATTGAATAACAAGGAAAACCGACTGATTCACAAGCCTTAACATAGAAAATGAATTTCTAGAAACATTTATAAACGAACGTAGTAAAGTGCAAAAGGGCATTACATATGTTTAGAATGCAAATGGAGTTTTGTAATTTAAGTGGTATATTTATGTACATATCTGCAGGGTAGGAAATAAAACTGATTTTGTCTTAATGTATGTACTTTTAAAGTTGAAAAATGAATTGTATTTTTCATTATTTTCATCATATTGTAGATGAAATATAACTTTAGTAGTAAAGGCTCATTTACAGTAAATTAGGTAACTAAGGAAATGCCATAATCAACGCATCATACATTAATAAGTACATTGTATTGAAATATTATTTAATTGTATTAGATACATTTGAAACATCCTTCAGATGTGTTAAGAACATTAATAAAAATATATGGTCATATATACATACTTTATTTTTAGAAAATAGTTCACTTTTTTCTACACGTTTAAATTATAATTTCTTCTCTCACTTTGTAGTGACAGTAAAAAGCGTTTTTTTAAAAATAATACTAATCAAATGACGTTTGTAGAATTTAAATGTAGCCAATATATTTGAACAATAATATAATAATAAAACATTTATACTGCATTAATTTTGACAGCAAAATATACATACTTTTTTGTTTAAAACCTGGATTCCTTAAATCATTCACACTTTTATTTATGTTAATGTTCCGGTGGTAGAGGTGGCTAAAGCGCTAACCTCTATCCCCCACCGCCGGTACTATCGTGGGTTCACATTTGGCCTACCTAAAATGTCCTTTGAGTTAAAAAGTATTTATCGTAAAGCATTCGAATCAATAATAATAATAATAATTAATCGAACACGTTAGAAAGCAGCTTTTTTGTAAGTTATACAACATTATATAGCTAGTCCAAATTTTTATTTTAAGTACATATACAACATTTTAAATAATTCAATGACACGTCCAACGTATTCTTTCTGTTTCCAACACTTAAAATATTATAACTTTTCAAGAATATTGTTGCCTAGCAACATATTTTCAAAGTTAAGTTGTCAAAACGGCAATATTATGTTATAAAATTAACTCGTGTTAATAATTTTATTTTGAACAATTTACTTTAACATTTCAATATTAAAAAATGTGTGAAATATAATCAACGAATTAAATGCATGGTGTGTAAATATGTTGGTTTACGTAAGTATTTATATCAAAGTTAGGAAAAACTTTTGTAATTACGGTTGGGTAATTATTTCACCCAATTGATTTCCTATTACCTCTATATTCAGAAATCCAGGAAAGCAATAATCTAGTTTAATTACATGAAGGTTATATTATTGCATAATATCCATTTAGTGAAGACAACCAATATAATTAAAAGTTAGAGCAAAAATTGAAGGGTAGACATTTTAGTGACATCTCAACCAACCATTATAGAACGTAAGTTAGTATGTACATATGTAATATGTATATTAATACACCCAGCAACTGTGAGAGAGTATATTACTAAGGAAATAACAAGGGGACACCATTTCATTAAATTACGGCAAAAAAGTGACGATGTTCGGCAAAATTCGAACAGAATTTCAATTTTCAAAGCCGAAAATAAGGAGCAATCTTGTAGCCCCATGTTCTTCAGAACAAAAAAAGATTTTCAATAATAATAATAAATCAATATGCAAAGGCACATAGACACAAAAAATATCCATAACCTATTAGGTAAATATTATTGACTTCCGTCACCATGAATGTGATGTAATTGTTGACAAATCAATATCACATATGTTTAAAACAATTACCTCCACCCCAATTGGTTTGAACTGTTTAAAACATTAATTGTAAGAATAGTATTATTTGCATAAAAGTTCAAATAAAGTAAGCGTTTAAATGTTTATAGAACTATAAATCAAGTAACTCGTGATTGCATGTATTCCTACATGACATAATCACACAAAACATTGCAAATTCTTTTTTAAAATAAAATCGATACCCAAAAATATCCAAATATTCTTTCTTAAAATAAAATCTTCATATAATTTTGTTAATCAAATATTGAAGCCTTCAAAATAATGCTTACACAATTGTACGTCATTTATCTGGACAAAAATGCATTATATCAATTTGGGTCAACGAATAATTGTGTTCATTAGACAATTTTCAATCAAATATGCAATTTACATAACACTTATAATTGAAACTATATTTCAAATTATTGTGTACAATTTATTGCAACTTTGAGGTGCATATCTGTGAGCTGCAAATTAGTTTTTCAACCAAAAAAACACTATTCACCGCGTATACTATTTTCATTTAAGACAATCTAATATACACTATTTTTCAAAAAAAAACAAGGCAATGTTGTCGAGTTTTTAAACCCAAGGAAACAGAAAGTGGTGCTCAAAGTCGAAATGTTTAAACCTTTGATTTTAAAGATGCAGTTAATATCACAATTAAGCTGTTCAATCCAATACCATTGTACTATTTATATTAAATTGTTTTGTTATACAATAAATTTAATAAATGTTACACAATAAATTTCAGACTTATTAATTTAAAAAAGAAAGAATAGAATTAAAATTTAAAACAATAAGGTTTTTTAAAATTTCAACTTTTCTATATCGCAAAAACTTTCAAGTTACATTAAACTAAAAAACTACTGTACAATAAATACTATTCACGCGAAAATATTTGAATATGTATTTCTTCATTTGTTCGATAAAATATTTTGTTTTATAATACCGAAATATATTCAGATTGGTTAGGTTAGAAGTTATGCATGGGTAGCAGGACCGATTCAATCATATTTATTAAACGATAATAACATTATGAAACTCATATTATTATATTAAAATATAGTACACTATTATTTGTTTCTTTTTTATGTTTTATGTTTACTACTTTAAACGTTTTGACGGGAAACATCTTTCAGCAGTGGACATTTTAGTGAAGCATTCAAATTGATATAATAATGCCTTGTATGCTTACCAAGTGCCGGCCTAATTTAGCGAAACAGCGCTCGACTTGAATGTGGTAGGTTCGAATCCCACCAACGGCCCACTAAATGCGGGCCCACTGCTAATAGATGGGCGTTTCCCGTCAAACATTCAAAGTAGTAAAATAAATCAATAAAGTAACAATTGGCGAATACAAACAAGGATCTGTTTTTACCGCCGATAGTCGGAACTGAATTCGAGTCCAGTACCGTAGCAACTGGTACACCAGACCGGTACATAAAATATTTCAATTATGCAAATTAATCATAACAAGCAGTTACTTGCCTCAAATTGATCCATTAAGTAATAATTGAGCAACGTTCCGACAGCATAGAACAAACCAGTATTTATTCCTAACAAAAATATCGAATCAATTAACTTGTAGAAAAATATGCATCAAATAAATATTGCAAAAAAATTATAAACACAAGTTACTCTATAATTGCTGCTCTCTACTCTTCTTTCAAGATGGTGTTAATAGTTTTAACAAATTTTGACATTGTTGACCTTCGAATGATTGAACAACACCAAATTGCCATAGCTACGTACCTAATATATTCTTTATTTTCGATTATCTACTTATTCATTTATATATATATATATATAATTTGTAGTAGGATCACGAACAACTATTTAAAAAATTCAAACGCCTTATTTTTGTTTTGATTGTGTGTAGCAGATATTCTGCAATAGCATCATACTTACAGAATGAAAATATTTGTCTTTGTCAAATATAAAGTATTCAATTTCATTGTAGACTATCCATCAGTAAACGAAATAATAGTTTTATTATTACAAAAATATAAATTTGATAATTGTTAAATTTAGTTTTAATATTAAAAAATATATTTTTTAATATTTCATTTTTATAATTAGAAAAAGGAGAAAATCACTTAATTTGAAGTTGGTAACAGAGTTTATCAAGGTTCTGCCAACATGAAAATTGTCTGATACGTTATGGAAAATGAAATTTACAAAAGTGTGATACGTACAGTATAAATAGTGAACTGTGTATTTTAAGATAATATCTAATGTAAATTTATCGAGGTTTTGCCAATATCATAAAATACAGTACATTGTTATGTATAAACGTTGTTAAACACGTTGTGGATGCTAATGATCCACGAGGATGCTGAGTAATGCTTATAAAGTCTAATTTCCAATCATGGTGATATACCTAACTGATTGTCCTCCATGTGGTGCCAACAGGCATCTAGATTAATAACAGCAGAGACCCAGTACACAGCAGTATAGTTGAAATGGATTTATACTGGGATGCTAATGATCAATGAGGATGCTGAGTAATGCTTATAAAGTCTCAATTTCCAATGATGGTGATATTCCTGACTGTTAGTCCTCCACGTGGTGCATTCTGGACTAGGTGCCCCTAGGCATCTAGACTAATAACAGCAGAGTCCGAGTGTACAACCGCATTCCTGTAATACTAATTATGAAACGTGACAAAACAAATAAAAAATGCAATAAATCTAACCATATTATTTTTTAATATATGTTTTTAAAATAAACACTTAAAATAAGTATGTATTTTTAGGAGTAAAATAAGTTAAAAACAATTACGATTATATATAGATTATCAACTAGTAAACTAAATAATAGTTTTACTATTATTAAAATAACATTTTGATGATTAATATTTAAAGAAATATTTTTAAATATTTAATTTTTATAATTGGAAAAAACATAAAAATTGCCTGATACGTTATGGAAAATGAAATTTATTTACAAAAGTGTGATACGTAGAGTATAAATAGTGAACTGTGTATTTTAAGATGATATCTCGTGTAAATTTATATTTTTTATTTAAAAAATGTTAACCTATTTTTTTACAAAACGTTTTAAAATTACATTCAGAAATTTATAAAATATAGCGTAATCATTTAGGAAGCACTAAAATTTCCAAATTTTTAAATATATTATTTAATCTCAAATTACAATTCAATGCTCTATAGCAAACAGCATTTTATTGAAATAATACTCTAGTTTAAAAAGATAGCATATTTATAAAATAAAAATATTATTTATTAATACAAAGCACGAAATTCTTGACTAAAGGTCACACTCAATACAAACATGAATAACATTGAAATTTTCTTAAACTATATTAACTCATAATGACTTGAGAAATAATATTTTTAATTTGAGAACAATTGATTGCATAATCCAAATCTCAAATTCTACATTAGGATAAAAAACAGATGGACCCCATAACTTAAACGCCTGGAAGATATTGTAGAAAGCGGTAAACATAATTTAAAATTTGTAGCTTTTAATATCTATTTTTGTATATGTATATCTTATAATACAACTTAGTTTAAGCAAGTAATTCGCTCTTTTTTACTTTCGTATTATTATATATATATAATTGTATTATACAAAACCCTTTTTGCTTTAAAAATAAGCATGGAGCAATAAGACAAACATTACAGCAAAAAACACCACCACCACCAACAAAATCTCGCTGGCATTGAAGATTGTACAAATTGAAGATTAAGCTTCCTTTCGGCTTTCACTCAACCCTGTCATCTGTGTAACTCTGTCATCACTTCTTTGCCGTTGTTTGCCGGAATGGCGTTCTTTTGTATATTTTCCGTAGCATTTTTTACAGAGGCCAGGTTACTAACTTTTCGCCCCATCCCTCCTCCTTTATC
Organism: Cardicola forsteri; assembly: GCA_025895645.1. NCBI lineage: Eukaryota > Metazoa > Platyhelminthes > Trematoda > Strigeidida > Aporocotylidae > Cardicola > Cardicola forsteri. Next base: position 119,436 of record JAKXYG010001369.1, read on the forward strand.
ATCTAGATACGTCGAATCCTTCTTTGCCGTTGTTTGTCGGAATGACGTCCTTTTGTATTGTTTCCGTAACAGTATAAATGTTTTACAGAAGAGTTCGAACCCTCCACCTTTATCCAGGCTTGGGACTGGTTAGTTTAAATCATTTCTGTTCCATTACTACTACGTTAATACAAAACCCTTTTGCTTTAAAAGTAAGCATGGGGCAATAAGATAACAATTACAACAAAAAAACAACAAAGTCCCATCATTCAAAAAGAACATGAGACAACAAAATGTGTCCTCGTATTTGAATATTATGCCAAACGTTTTGTTTGATTCCCCATAAAATATTCATTTCAATTAGATCTTCCCGAATAGTTTTTAGCCAGGTTTTCTGTGGTTTGCCAACCTTTTTTTACTATTTACAATAGTCCATTCCAAAACCATTCTTGCTGGTCTTTCGGGTGGTAAACGTAGAATTTGATCAAGTAATTTTCTTCGTCTAATTGTAAAGCTGTCATGTAGTGAACGAGAGGCAGTTCTTTTCATGATTTCATTATTTGAAATGTAATCGCGCCAGGTAATCTTTAAAGACATCGGCGATGAAAAACATCCACCATCTTATCGATCTTGTCCGTTCGCTTTCAACTTTCACTCCCATATATTGCCGTAGGAATGATTATTAATGCGTACAAACAAAGTTTTGTCTTTAGGCAAATGGAAGAACAAGACCACATTAATTTGAGTCTATGGAAGACTGACATTTTCTTTCTAAGTCTGGCTTTAACATCAATATCGGTTTCTCCGTCTTTACCACTGATGCTTCCCAGATATGTCAAGGAATCAACAGTATCCATATTTTGTCCACTTTACCATTTCTTTTATCATTCAATGGAAGATCTATTATTGATGAAATTAACGATCTATACCTATTAACTGATGCACAAAGTCATGGCAACAGTTATTTTATTATTGCAAAAATCCTTGTTAAACAAATATATGTATGATAATTTAATTTGTCTAATTGTACTATTATTCTTTAGCTTTTTTTACTTTTACTTTTTTACCAATGATATTAATTATGCTACATATGTATCTATCTATATACCGATTATACTTCTACTAAGATATTATAATTCATCTCAATAACAGCATTTATTATTATTATTATTACTTGTTTAAATAGTAATTATAGAAAAAAAATCAATAAATTTTTTACATTTCAGCAAATGTTCTTACAGCCAAATTGTATTTATTTTATAAAATAAAAAAGTTTAATATTATTAGTGATATGTATCTGTCATTGTTATAATTATGTAAATTGTTTTTCAAATTCTAAATGTTACTTGGAAATGTTAGATGTAAACTTGTAAAACATGCTTGTTGATTGGAGATGAGTAAAAGATAAAATATGTTAAAACATGTATTTATTTCATATAGTTTCCTTTGTTTTAAAAAATAAAAGTTAGACTATTGTATTATCAAGTTCTGTAAGAACAATAATTAACCTTAATCAATGAGAAATTGTTTGTATAAATATAATACAACAATAAACTTTAAATCTTATTTGCAAGTGTATATAGACGTGCTACTTAAATTTATAATGACCAACAGTTTTTAAACACCCAAAAATAACATAAAAATAATTTTAATATAAAGTTTCAATTTTCTTTATTGCAAGTAAATTTCGCACATTATAACAAAATCCTTTTGTGATTGTCAATTGAATTTTCGGAATGAAAATTTCTACGGGATGTTAATAATCCACGAGGATTTGAGTAAGGCTTATAAAGTTTCAATTTCCTGACTGTTCTTCTTCCACGTGGAGCATCCTAGACTAGATACTCGTAGGCAACAACACTAATCACACCAGAGATTGAGTTCACAGCAGTATAATTGGGCTTCCGCTTCGGCGTGTAGGTACAAGCATAGACCCAAAATACTTAAAACATACCTAAGATATACGTATACCATGTGTAGCCCTTGGAATGGAAAAGATAGCCGTGACAAAATATCAGACGGCCTAGTCAATCTTTGGTGCTGTATACAACAAGTTCGAATAACATCTCGAATAATCCCCCTCGACTTTTCAGAATTTTCGGAGGAGTGTAAGAGATATTTCAGTTCAACGACTTTCCTATCGTTTCCAAAATAAAGTCCCGGACAAAATAGCGTGAAAATCGTCCCAAATAGCATCCATAATATAGGAATAAAACTAACACAATGACCAATTTGTATGCATCTATGATATGACGACAAACTAAATCAAACAGCTTACGGTAAACAAATGTATAGTTTTAAAATAAATAAATAAAAATAGTTACATGATTGACAAGTGTTTTACGACTAAATGCAATCAAGTTTAAATTTTAACTATTTTCTACCAAAATTAATCATATGTATATCATTCACCAGTTTTGTAGTACATTAAAAGAACATTTAATACAATTTTATCATTATTATTTTGAAATTGTCCACAGAGGTATAACTGGGCCCTCACTAAATTCCCGTTCAGTGAGTGGATGATAGGATAGACCCAAAATGCTTAAAAGGTATGTCAAGGCAACTATTTACTATATGTAGCTTGTAAATCTGCCAACCGGCGTCAACCCCTAAGAAGATCGCCTCGTTAATTCCTGTGAACACTGGCGTCGTCGCAAGGAAGAGGTCATCTAGTCAAGAAACTTCACTTATCCCTCCAAATTTAATTCGCATCCGACTACATATTCGTACAGGAATTCGAGAAGCTATTCAAACTTGGAATTAATGGAGAATGTTATATTATCGCCAATTGGAACAGTACGTTTCGTGTTTCATGTTCAATACGGCCGGGGTGGTCTAGCGGTACAGCGCTCGAATTCGGACCTCGGTGGAGATGGGTTTGAATTCCATCGCCGGCACTAAAATGCGGACCCACGCGTTCGACTTCGCTGAAATGTCCACTGCTGAAAGATGCGTTTCTCGTGCAAACATTCAAAGTAGCAAACATACAATATTGGACAAAAACACCTTAATATTTCTAATAACCTTCTCATGGTATACTGTTATTTACTATTTATTCTCATTCAAATAAACACAATTTTATTAATTTACAAAATTTTTAATATTTAAAATGTGAGAAATTAAAATATCGAAAATTGGAACCTTGGCCATTTGAACAGACACACTTGTGAGAATAAGTGATCTTTGATAAAATAAATAAAAATAGTTCGCAATAATTATAATAATTAACAACTATGTTAATTGCCACAAACAGAAAATGGGTCATTTAAATGATTCAATTTAATAAAAAATAAATCAGATGACTATTTGTATTATCATGTGCATATCGAATAATGGTTTGTTCTAATACGGATTAATCCAACTTCAGTTTGCATTTTGCTTTGATTAGAAAAGAAAACCATCAATGGCTTTAATTTTTCGAAATAAAGATTTTAATTTATACACTTCTCTGTACTAATAATAAATTGAAGCTATTATTAGATAAGTTAATTATCTAATTATTTGAAATTTGAAGCAACAGTCAAACATACAGATCGTGCCAATGTTTCGATAGATAGTAATTGCTAAACTATTTTGTACTCTAATTAACTCGTTGTCTTTAATAAAAATCGCATATTCCAGTCATCTTCATCAAAGAGTCTAACTGCCTACATATGGCAAATAGATACCTTAAGATATATTTTTAATATTTTGGGTGAGTGCTGGTACCTATTCACTGAGTCTGAGTCTAATGAAAGCTCAGTCAAAACGCTGTGCACGTGGTCAATGCATTAACCACATGGAGGAATATCTCAATAATTGAAATTTGAAAGTTTATAAGCATTAGTCAAATCCTTAGAATCATTAGCATCCAAAATGGACAAATTATGTATTTTATTTATTTTTATTTTATTTTATGTTTGCTACTTTGAATGCTTTACAAGAAATGTATCTTTCAGCAGTAGACATTTTAGCGAAGCCGAACGCGTGGACCCGCATTTTAGTGGGCCGGTGATGGGATTCGAGCCCATGTACACCGAGGTCCAAAATCGAGCGCTGTACTGCTAGATCACCCCAGCTGGTGACTTCAACTTTCATAACGTCAGAAAATGTAGGAATGGTCTACCGGTACAGCACTCAAATTGAACCTGGCATAAGTTCGATCTTCACCACCGGCAACAAACGCAGGCCCCCGTTCAACTTCGCTAAAATGTCCACTGTTCAAATGCATGTTTCTCGTCCAAACATTCAAAGTAGGAAAAATTAAAAAAAAGAAGCTTTCAAACGTTCGTATTCGCATCAACGTTTGAACTCACAGCAATGCTTAATCTGGTGTTCTTGTTTAATCTCATTTCTATAAAATATGATTCATGCTTTTATTTTATAGATAAAAAACAGTCCAATTTACAGTGATTAACAGAAAACTGAAAAAAGGCATCTTTTGATTTTAAAGTTAAATAAAAACGTTTTTGTACTTTTTATTCTAATGATTTACTCAAAAAAACAAAACTGTAATCTATTTCCAAATAAAAATCTTTTGTTTTCAGAATAATTGATTTTTTATTTACGTGCAGAAAAATTAAAATCAGTAAACAATTTTGTAACTGTTTAAACACAGATTTATTTCTTAAAAATAAATTATTAATAAAAAATAATGAATTAATGTGTGTATACATGTTTACCAAATTTTGATTAATAAATATGAGTAGGTAATAACAAGTTGAGTTTAACGAATATAAATCATTAAATAATATTTTTACAATAATAAACACAGATTTATAATATATATATATATATACATATTATAAAATAATGTAAAATTAATTTAACAATTTCCTTCATATAAATGTTGACTTAAAAATATAACTTTCTAACTGCTTGTATATTTAGAAACACATAGTTATGCAATAGATACAGCATTCAATTCAAATTATCTTGAATCGTTCACTAACATTTGCAATTCGTGATATTTAGTTTAAATAAAACCGACCGCAAAAAATGATTCATTTAGGTTTAATACCACCGGTTTTTATACTTTTAGTTTGATAAAAGGATTAATAAACAATCTACTAGAAAATAATAATATGCGAAATGCAACTGTAACACTTACGTAATACGTGACAGTCATGTTCATATTAACTATACTTACAACTAATCTTTAGCGACTATCTCCATTCAGTCAAATAGTAGCATAAATTTTGTATTGGTGTCAATAAATTTTGTGAACATACATGCCAAGAAAGAATTGTACAACTCAACCCAAGTAAATTTTAACAATTTTTTTCTTAGTATTACATTTTTTTAAAATCATTTGTCACGTGCCTATTTGAAACCATTGCCATTTGTAATGTGAAAACAAATTATTACAATATTTAGTCCAGAAATTGATAAATATTTTTATTTGAAGAATAATTTATTCATTTTGGTATAATGATGTGCGATCGCCACTTCATCATTTTCCATATTTATGCGTCAAATAAAACAACCGACTTCGATGGCTCGACAAGCGTGCCAAACGTAAAAGAATAACAACGTTTCTTCGCTTGTAGACGGCATACTTTTGACATCGCCACTATTCACAATATATTCGGGGTGGTCTAGCGGTACAGCGCTCGATTTGGACCTCAGTGAGCATCGGGATTCGAATCCCACAACCGGCCCACTAAAATGCGGGTCCACAATCAACTTGACAAAAATGTCCATTGCTGAAAGGCATGCGTTTCTCGTGCAAACATTCAAGGTAATAAACATGAAAAAATCAATAAATAAATAAAATAATAATAATTCTTACCATAACTGATGAGCAATAATACAAACCAAGGATTGACAAGGAGTCGTCTCAACGAATGTTTCAAAGACAACGAATAAGTGACGTTGTTCTCAAGTGACGTTTGAGCATCATGATCGGTCAACGATTGACTGGCACCAATGTTTGCATCAAAATGATTATCTGCAAATAGTCAAAAAATAGGTGGACAATTAATATATATATATAATATGATATATATTATATAAAACCCTTTTGTTTTAAAAATAAGCATGTGGCAGTAAGACAACAATTACAGCAAAAAAACAATAACAAAGTCTCGTTGGCATTGAAGATTCTGCAAATCGAAGATTGAGCTTCCTTTCGGTTATCACTCAAGCCTGTCATCTGTGTAACTGTATCATCCAGATACGTGCAATCACTTCTTTGCCGTTGTTTGTCGGAATAGCGTCCTTTTGTATTGTTTCCGTAGCAGCATAATTTTTTATAGAGGCCAGGTTGCTAACCTTGCGCGCTCAAACCCTCCTCCTTTATCTAGGCTTGGGACCGGCTAGATTGAATCATTTCTGATCCAAACTAGGTAGAGTTTCACATATGTATATAGCAATAATATTAAGTTTGATTAATCTAACAAAAATTCAAGGGACATTCTAAATCTATAATATACATATATATATATATATATATATAACTCCAACATGGCCATTCCCATGTCTGTTTGTAAAAGGAGGAGAGTTTCAAGTACAAGATTTACAATTCGGCCTTTGTAAAAATTAGTATTGCTAAAGAAACAACAAGACGACACCATTTTGATTCCGATCACAAAGATTGGCGAAATCCGAATAGAAGTTCAATCTTCAAAGTCACATTTTTATTATACAATCATAAAACGTTGGGCATGATAAGTCGATTTTAATGAATTTTTGCAAGGTTCAAACACTTGCATCAAAAAGAAAGTATTTCTGCAAAAGGATATTTTTAGGAAAGGTCAGTAGTGGGTTCAACTACCGTTCCAGCCAAAGATATGCAATTATTACTAAAAGGTATAAACAAACCGTTTTGTTCCAAACGCGTCGGCGACAATGCATCGACATAGCACCGAGATAAATTAGAATCGTTCTTATCATTGCAAATAGTGTAATCTTTACAAGTGTCAATCAATATATTGCGGCGATACTGTGCCAAACTTGGTTCCGTAGGAGGTTGTTTTGAAAAAACTGCCAAACAAGGATAAAATCACATAAGCGTGAGTTATCATTATTGTTATCATTAATTTTATTATTATTATTATTACTATCATTACTATTATTATTATTACTATTATCATTATTATCATTAATTTTATTATTATTATTATCATTATTATTACTGTTACTATCATTATTATTATTATTATTATCATTATTATTATAATTACTACTACTACTATTATTATTACTATTATTATTAATTTTATTATTATTATCATTGTTACTATTATTATTATTATTATTGTTATTATTATCATTATTATTATTTTTATTATTATTATTAATTTTATTATTATTATTATCATTATTATTATTGTTACTATCATTATTAATATTATTATTATTATCATTATTATCATTATTGTTATTAATATTATTATTATTATTATCATTATTATTATTATCATTATTATTATTATTACTATTATCATTATTATTATTATTATTATTATTATTATTATCATTATTATTATCATTATTATTATTATTTTTATTATTATTAATTTTATTATTATTATTATTATCATTATTATTATTGTTACTATCATTATTAATATTATTATTATTATCATTATTATTTATTATTATTATTATCATTATTATTATTATTATTATTATTATTATTACTATTATTATTATTATTATTATTATTATTATTATCATTATTACTATTATTATTATTATCATTATTATCATTATTATCATTATTATTATCATTATTATTATTAATTTTATTATTATTATTATTAATTTTATTAATATTATTATTATTATTGCTATTATTATTATTATTACCACTAATTTCCGTTTAATTTGTTTAAAAAAGTTGAATAAAATGCAAATACAGTATGATAATTTAAAAACAAAAATATGTGCTCACAATCAGAATCTACACTCTTAGATTTCAAAACTTAAGTTTTAACTTTTTCTCTCTACGGTAGTTATCGCACATTTATTTTGAAAGTAAACAATGCGCATAATAATTCAATCAAATTACAATAGCATTCAGCAACAAGTAGTGTTACTAGAAAAGAAGAAATCCTATTGATCAACCTCCGTGAGTAAGTATCTGTCATGTTGGTGCATT